>KZ651228.1:158475-171627 GCA_001010745.2 Gerris buenoi
GCATTGAGGATGATTTGCGTTAAAAATTCAGCCCCATCGTTAGTTAGAGCCAATATTTGCTAGCACATTCATCCCATTAACCTGCCTAGCCACATAGTTTATTTGGAAGTATTTTTTAATACAATTTTTATAAATATTCTATGTTTTATTCGTGTTATTTTATGATCTAAATTATGCAGTTTTTTTTTGTTTTTTTTTTAAACAAAAAAACAATCTAAAAAAAAAACACAAATTAAAAAATTATAAATTTAACAATCATCCCAAAACACCTACTCTCTAGCCAGGGGATTGAAGGTAAAAAAAACAATGATACAGTACTCTAGTCTGATACAACTTAAATTTAAAAACTTGTATTGCATTAAAAAAATGTGATATGCCTACTATTTTTGTATTAAAAAATAACCCTATGTTTTATTTTTATACCTTTAAAACTCAAAATTTTTGAGACCGGACCCCCTTTTATCTGTAAAAACGCCCTGGTTCTTCCTGTATAAAAATCAGTGGTACATGAAAAAGTCAAGAAGTATTTAGTGGTACGCCACCAAAAAAGTTTGGGAACCCCTGATTTAGACTAAGGAATACATACATACTATTCTGTATAAGTTCCTTTTTCTAAAGAACTATTAAGACCAAGGGATATAGGGAGGCGCTTAAGTTAAAAAGTTCCATAATGTATCTATGATAATGAAGACAGTAACGTGTAACTAAAGGCCCCCATACACAATCAAACTTACTTGACAAACTTGGCTTGTCAAGCCAGTTGGACCATAAGTGGTGAAATTTGAGAGTTTGATGGCTTGATGTGGTGTACACTGGGCATCAAACTTATTTGACAAACTTTTGATCAAACTTGCTTGTCAAACTAGATTGGTCGAATATGGGGGGAATAAATGTTTATTTTGATGTTATAACTTATTATATATCTTAGTTAAATTACTTAATTTTACTTTATTTCTCTAAGTTTAAAATTAAGCTTGTTGCCACGGGCAAGGCTCGTAAAATATATAAAATATAAAGAAAGAGGTCATACTATGTTTATTGTTAAAAAATAGTACATTACGCGTCGAGAGTGGAAAGTACCATTTTGCACGCGAGTGTGGAGTTTGCACCCGAATGATAGCGAGGGTAAAACCACACGAGCAATGCAAAATGCCGTTTTCGCACGAGTTGCGTACCGTACTTTATCTACGATTGTTAGATTTTAATAATAAATACAGAAAAATAATAAACTTCCTGTATGTAAGCTCGTATTTTTCTTTTGATAAAGAAGACATCAATTCATTAGTTGTATTTCTGTCGAATTAATTATTTCTGAAGGAATATTATTCTCCTCGTTTTCGTCATAATCACTATATCACTCATTGTTTTTCACTATAAACTCGATATAGACAGTTACTTTAATTAAACAAACAGCAAATTAGTTTTGTTAGAAGTAAACAAACTTGATATTCGTGCGTTAAGGTGAAGAATTCTTCTTTTTTTACCACACTAGGGCAGAAATAAAGAGGAATTATGAAACGCGCATGCGCAATGAATACAAGTACTTAAAGAATCACTTTTCTACGCATCTAAACAGAAATACAATGTTTATATTTCGTATCAATCGTAGATAAATGTAATTTTTTATTTTTTATTTTTTTTGTTTTTCACAGTTGGTTTGGAACACTTTTTCAAAAAAGTATCTAGAGATGTGACAACTTTTTTTTCTTTTCAATTTCAATTGTTACTCAATTAAAAAAAACGAAAAATTTGTTAGGGAAAGAGAAATGGTGGGAAGACGATAAGTTTTTGTTGGTTATGAGGTTGATGCAACTGAAAGGAGAAGGAAAAAGATTTGGGTCAAAGAATATCACACTTCTGTTTTATGGGGGGAGTAACAGTCTAAAGAAGAACATTCCTTGCACCTTATTTAGATTGCTACTCCCTCTGTTTTTTAATTAGGGGAATAACAATCTAAGGAAGTGCCAGTGAATTAAGCAGAAACTACTGATTCGTCATAGGGATTCCTGTAATATGACTTGCTTTACTTTATAATTTAACAAAACAGAAAGTAAGATAAAGCTATTACAGTTCTATTATAGTTATTAATAATTAGATAACACGAAAAGATTATTTTGTGTACTCACTAAAACACCTGACACATTATCTAATTAACCAATTAGAAAGAAATTTGAATCTCTTACCTGAAACAGNATATATCTATCTATCTATCTATCTATCCATCTATCTCTCTATATCTATCTATCTATCTATCTATCCATCTATCTCTCTATATCTATCTATCTATCTATCTATCCATCTATCTCTCTATATCTATCTATCTATCTATCTATCCATCTATCTCTCTATATCTATCTATCTATCTATCTATCCATCTATCTCTCTATATCTATCTATCTATCTATCTATCCATCTATCTCTCTATATCTATCTATCTATCTATCTATCCATCTATCTCTCTATATCTATCTATCTATCTATCTATCCATCTATCTCTCTATATCTATCTATCTATCTATCTATCCATCTATCTCTCTATATCTATCTATCTATCTATCTATCCATCTATCTCTCTATATCTATCTATCTATCTATCTATCCATCTATCTCTCTATATCTATCTATCTATCTATCTATCCATCTATCTCTCTATATCTATCTATCTATCTATCTATCCATCTATCTCTCTATATCTATCTATCTATCTATCTATCCATCTATCTCTCTATATCTATCTATCTATCTATCTATCCATCTATCTCTCTATATCTATCTATCTATCTATCTATCCATCTATCTCTCTATATCTATCTATCTATCTATCTATCCATCTATCTCTCTATATCTATCTATCTATCTATCTATCCATCTATCTCTCTATATCTATCTATCTATCTATCTATCCATCTATCTCTCTATATCTATCTATCTATCTATCTATCCATCTATCTCTCTATATCTATCTATCTATCTATCTATCCATCTATCTCTCTATATCTATCTATCTATCTATCTATCCATCTATCTCTCTATATCTATCTATCTATCTATCTATCCATCTATCTCTCTATATCTATCTATCTATCTATCTATCCATCTATCTCTCTATATCTATCTATCTATCTATCTATCCATCTATCTCTCTATATCTATCTATCTATCTATCTATCCATCTATCTCTCTATATCTATCTATCTATCTATCTATCCATCTATCTCTCTATATCTATCTATCTATCTATCTATCCATCTATCTCTCTATATCTATCTATCTATCTATCTATCCATCTATCTCTCTATATCTATCTATCTATCTATCTATCAATCTATCAATCTATCAATCAATCTATCTATCTATATATCTATCTATCTATATCTATGTATAAGTGTAGTGTAATTCGTTAGAGTTTGATCAAAATGCTGCGTAAAGACACCTCACATGTGTTTCAATTTCTTTAAATGTTAGAATTGCAATAACTTACAAATTTAGCTATCAATTTCCTAATTTCTTTTTTATGATGAAAAACGACAATTCATCAAAAATATTATCACCAATACAAAAAAAACACATCGGCTTTTTCAAAATAACAAAATTTTTCCTCATCATATAGCCCTAATTTTGAAAGAACAACCAGCTCATTAAAGATATTCAGTGTTCGAGGAAATGATCTGATCTGTGATCTGATCATTACAGATTGCGTGACAACAATATCACTTTTAAGCTGAGTTCTTGGCTCTTGCTTCCGTAATTACCTACTTATAGCAGACAAATAAATTCTCGTTTTAAAGTACCTTAATATCTATATTAAGTTAGTCTTAACTAAAGAATAGCGTTAATGAAACTAAAATGACTTCCGTTTACATATTTATTTTCATATTACGTATAATGACGATAAAACATTAGAAAAAAAGTGAAATCGACTTCGTATTACGCATAATATTTGAATTACCAATAATTCCATGAATTACAATATTTCTGTTGGGTAACTTTTACTTTTTGACTTCAATTCGTTAATAATTAATGATAATATCATTATTATAATATTATTTTTTGTTTATTAGTATGTATATAAAATCTGTTGTTCATGATTTGATCTTTTTTTTTGTTATCTCTTTTTTGGCTTTATGGCTGGTGAGATATTTTTTTGTATAATAAAAATAAATAAATAATTCTTATAATATTATTTTTTGTTTATTAGTATGTATATAAAATCTGTTGTTCATGATTTGATCTTTTTTTTTTTTATCTCTTTTTTGGCTTTATGGCTGGTGAGATATTTTTTTGTATAAAAAAATAAATAAATAATTCTTTAGTTGCTAAGCCTAAGTGTAAGTAAAAAACACTTTTGCAAATACCAATCAAATGCTGACTACAGAAGATGCCCCATTGCAAATGTATGAAGTAGTTTCTGGATAATTTAATTTTGAGTCTTTATGATCTCTTGATATGTCATATTTATGTAATATTAGTTCGACTATTTTTTCATATTTCCACAATTTTCTGAAATTATTTTACATTGAAACACTAAAAATACTCTCCCAATTAGTGTGGCACATAGCTTCCTCGCGTTCTAATTTTTATACTTTAATGATTTTATACTATTTTTTTACTACGTTTTTATTAGCTTGCTTTCTTGTTTGTTTGTTTTTACAACTAATTATGAGCTATCATCGATACGTCATTAAAATCGGTAAAATTTGACGAGTAGTTTTTAAAACATGTTTGCTCGCAAAACTTAAGAGTCAGACAGACACGGGACAAGGAACCCAAAAAATGTTCCCTGATGTCTGAAACAGACTTCTGTCTTCGAATTTTTGAAATCAGAGACATAAAAAATGTTAGTTCTTCAGAATGATTACAGAGCTTCTATTACCTTAGGCAAGCCCGAAAGCATAAAATTATACAACGTTTTCATTAGCTTGTTTTCTTGTTTGTTTGTTTGTTTGTCCAGTACAAATCTAACTAACATAATTTTAACTAACATCCCGAGTAGCTAGACAATTGAAACTTTTAGAATAGCTCAGAACACGATGACAATGCATTATTTTAATACTTTTAGCTATATTTCAGCAAAAGTTAANATTTTAATACTTTTAGTCACATTTCAGCAGAATGTAGTTCGTTTTTAGCAAATTATGCTGTATGAAAAGTTAGTTTGATTATATAGATGTAAATAAATGTGTTTGCGCGTATGTGGAAGAGAAACAAGGAAGTTTAAACTTATGTGGGACCTATAAAGATCTACTGGTGGTATGTGGGCTCTATAGTAGATCAAATAAGCCAATTATGATCTACCATCCAAATTTTAATAAAATCATATACGCAGTTTTTAAGATATGTTGGTCCGCAAAAATTGAGCGACAGACAGACAGACTGACAAGAAACCATAAATGTTCCCTGATGTCTGAAACGGATTTCTATCTTCGAAATATTGACAAAATGTTTGCCCTTCGGAACGATCACATTACCGTTACCTTCGGTAAGCTCAGAAGCAAAATATAAGTACTGTTATTTAATTTATCGATATCAAATAAAAAGAAATAAACAATTGTTCTTATAAAATTTAAGTTAGCAACCGTTAAAGTGTAGGATATACCTTACTACGCACCTCACTAAATCTCTCATATTAATTGTCCTAATAATTTCACTTGCTGTGTTCTATTTACCTTTTGAAATCATAATCATAAAAAAAATGTGGGAATTTATAAAGACGGAGAACTTGCAAAAACAAGTTGTTTTTGTTGACTATTAACCTCTTATTTAAAACAACTTTTATTGAACCTGTCTATAAACAAGTTTATTAGAGTATCAAACGAAGGAGAAAGTTTACAGCTCAAGAGTAATAAAGGATCAAATATTTATCCAATAATATAAATCGACAGTAAATATTAAATTGTAGATTTATTTTTATTGATTGAAACGTTTAGGGAGTTTATTTTCTTTCTTTATTACATATTTAGTGAATTGATGGATCTTTAAAAATTATAATTTGGAGCTTCTTTAAAAAGCAGGTCACCTCAAAACTAAATCCCACACGTAAAGATCGATATTGGGCCAAAGTAATCTGCCCACATTAAAAGGATAAGTTGTACATTTTGAACAACCTAGATTTCTTTAAAGGAGTTTTTACCTTGAGGCATTTTATATGAAGGAGGATATTCCCTCTTAAATTAATAGCTTGAGTAGTCCAGAGATATAAAAGATATACAAATATTCCGAACAAGAGATATTTCAAGTTATATTTGGTTAATCTTTTATTTCTTAGAACAAGATCACACCGCGCGAAAATCATGGAGAAAGTGTAGCGATCTAAGAAAATGATTTAGCTAATGACCTGTTTCGTTATGTTATTTTAGACGTAAAAGTTGTGTTGAAGTTGACAATAATATTTTAACATCAACGATGTTCGGTTCAGAATGAGAAACTAAACGCAACTAGGTAATATTTTAACATCAACGATGTTCGGTAACTCTCTGTTACAATTTTCTGAGTTTTTAAGTAACATAACGCATTTTGAGTTATGTTCCATAGCCTAAACATGAAATGTCAAAATGATATCTCAAATCTTAAGAGTAAAATATGTGTATGCAACTATTTTGGATAATTAATTGTAGTGATAGACTCTTTATTATGGATTTATAATTCGTATTTTATTTACAAGCTATAATGCAGTCATGTAATTAAATTATGTCATTTTCCTTTCTTTTTGATTCCTAAACAGCTGGAGTAACTTTATATCTTCCTTCTGCCAATTAGGAATTTTATTGTCAGTCCTGTATTTTTAGTAGCAATAAAATTCATTACTTTTACTACTTAATTTTGTAATGCGTTGTTAACGGTTTAAGCCGATTTACCAGCTGATTAATTTATGTAAGTGTATAAGTATGTTTGATTTGGTAATAAATCTATACATCTATCTCTCTATATCTATCTATCTATCTATCTATCCATCTATCTCTCTATATCTATCTATCTATCTATCTATCAATCTATCAATCTATCAATCAATCTATCTATCTATATATCTATCTATCTATATCTATGTATAAGTGTAGTGTAATTCGTTAGAGTTTGATCAAAATGCTGCGTAAAGACACCTCACATGTGTTTCAATTTCTTTAAATGTTNGAATGAGAAACTAAACGCAACTAGGTAATATTTTAACATCAACGATGTTCGGTTCAGAATGAGAAACTAAACGCAACTAGGTAATATTTTAACATCAACGATGTTCGGTTCAGAATGAGAAACTAAACGCAACTAGGTAATATTTTAACATCAACGATGTTCGGTTCAGAATGAGAAACTAAACGCAACTAGGTAATATTTTAACATCAACGATGTTCGGTTCAGAATGAGAAACTAAACGCAACTAGGTAATATTTTAACATCAACGATGTTCGGTTCAGAATGAGAAACTAAACGCAACTAGGTAATATTCTAATATCAAAGAAGTTCGGTCTACAATAGGAAAACAAACGCAACTAAATTTTAACACCTTCGATGTTCAGTCTACAATGGGAAAATAAACGCAACTAATATTTTATAAAGCAAAAAAAAAAAAAAAATAGTTTTATAAAGATTTCCGTTGTATAGATGTTCGTTATAAGGAGCTCCGACTGTGATATCCATATTATACTAAATTGAGAAATACTTCTTTCAATTTTGTCAATGATATAATATATCATCGTATTATGAAATAATGCTAAATATAATGTACATCTTTAAGCATGGGTCCATACCAATTAACATTTGCGTTGTGTGTTGAATTTTTCTGTGCGGTGAAAATATTTACGACAAAAATCACCGCACAATAAATTATGTGTTGAAGCATCTACCACTCACGCAAAACACACAGCCCCCACAAATAAATTTTGATTGGTGTGGACCCGTCTTTTGACATTTAGTATCGCTCCTTATACTTATGACTCTTTGCTCCTGGGATGTAATATATTTTATTGTTAAGCTGGGTCCACACTAATAAAAATTTGCGTCGTGCGTTATGCGTGCGTGGCAATGTAGACGTTAGACGCCCTGACAGAAAAGTATTGACTATTTGTGGAAAGTTATTGTCGTAAATATTTTCGCCACACGCAGTAATACCGCAATTCAATACCCAACGTAAATTTTTAACAGTGAGGACTCAGCTATACAAGTCTAAAGAGGGAGTAAAAAAAACTTAGATTTAGTAGACAAGAATAAAAAAGAAATTCAAAGTACAATGAACCAAAAAAACATTGAGCACTAGCCAAAAGACTTAATGTCTTGATTGGAATTTTATTCTTTGAAGAAGACGAAATACGGTGTCACATTGTACAATGCTTGGATACAAACTAATCTTAAAAAGAAGGAGATAAAGACAAAAAAAAAGAATGGGATAAATTAGAATTGTGGAACTTCCTAGGACGTTACACTGCATATCATGGCACAGGTACGTTCATTGTATTCCTATGTGGATGGAGGGACGTAGGACGCACAATGAATTATAAAACTATTAACATTAAAAGCTACTTTAGCGGACAATGAAGACTAGACAAGACAATGGGAGGAGTATTTCTTAAAACAGAAGGTGTCTTTTTTCAAAAGCGAATGAACCTCTTATTAGCTATTTTTAAACTGACTTTGAATGATAACTTGGGAGTTGGTGTTTTAATTTTATTTTATAAAAGGCGCCAAGATGCCATTGAATAGTCTTATTGTGAGACGAGATGAATACCAGAGAGTGGTAACTCCTTCTTATTTTATAAACCTCTTTCTTATTTCTAAACTCTCTTTGAAAAATGCTATATTCATTGGATATAAATGTGTATCAAATAACACGTTTTTGATTATTTCGCGAAAGGGATATTATAAAAAAAATTAAAGCTAATGTAATTTAAACCTCGATAAATCGAGATTTTTACCGAGGTTGCGGTCAGTTAGTAAGTCTAAAAATATTTTAAAAAAATAATCTAATGCAAAAATAATCCTCCTCTTAACCTCTTTCATAAGAGTTCATAAAATTAGTCATTATTTAGGGCGTTGACTCACAACACACTTATAGACATATACTCTGCCAATTTGTGTGGCATATAGCTTCCTCGCGCTTTAGTACGCAAAGAAAAGATCAGTTTTAGAAATAAAAATACATCGATAAAAATAATCAAAATGTTGAATGGCGCGGCACAATTTCAGTAAATATATTTAATAACGTTGGTTGTGACCAACAATTTTTGGAGAAATAAAGCCCCCAAACATGCGCCAAAAGTTAGAGACAAATAATAATAAATTTCTTATGAATAGATTTAAAATTTCTCGCGTTAAGATAATCTTAAACACCATCTTTTACCTAAGATTCAGAGATACAAAATTAGTATTTTGTCAGACTATCACATCTAAGTACCATAATCAATATTATGATCCTTCAGGAATTATAATCATCTTCGAGTTAAAAAAAAAGTTCGAATCTCATGTACAAAATCTTGTATCGGTCAATCTTCGATAGGCTAATCAAGATCAATTACTGGCTGAGAAATCCCACTGTAAAATTCTCGAAACCTTTTTGTCAGCTGTTGAGATCAATGAATAATGATGTTAGTGGCGCACTTGTTAATTATAATAAGTCGTAAATGATCATCTGATGTTTCCTTTTCATAGATTTAATTTGTGTCCAACCTTATATTCTCCATATTGATTTCCAAATTCCTTTGCGTCTCTACTTCGCTTTTTCCCGATATAAATTCTTCCCTAATTAATTTTCCACTCATCGTAATTCTTTGTATTTTAACAATGTGGTTCTTAGAATAAACTAAAATATTATATTAAATATTTTATATCAAAAGGCACCTTTTTTTGTAGAATAAACTAAAATATTATATTAAATATTTTATGTTTTTTTAAATAAAGATATAAGCATTAAAACGATACTGCATATGTCCCTAATTGGCATAAGTCCAGTTTTGGTCCGCAAGGAGCTCTGATGTTATTATATATAAATTGTAAAAAATATTTATTTCAGCGCTCCTATTGGCGAAATATAGAACTAAAAAGTAAAAATCGAGCTACCTCCGGTTAGATCCGAACGTCCTGGTACCACAAGAGTATTTCAGACCGTCAAATTTTTCATGCCATTTCTTGAGTGAAGGAAGTTTTTTCCATGTCAGTATTGTCGAATATTACGATCTCTAAAATCTGATCTGAGAAAAAATTCGCTGCCCTGCCCTGCGTCGTCTGCGTCTCGTGTCTCTATGTGCACCAGGGCTTAATGGTACCAACTACGTATTGTTTTTTTAACTAATATATTGTAATGAATAAAACATACTCTCACTTTAATACATTTTGAAAGATGTGGAAATTATTTCACTTTGATTCTTATTGGCTCATAACCAAAGCAAGTCGGTTTAGCATTACTCCATTACTTCTTTTTATTAAATGACTTCTTAAGTAATTGAAATGTACTCAAAGTGCCAAGTTCCAAGTAAATGTGGGTAAATAAATAATAATATCCTTTAATTCTAGGTATTAACTTTGCAAAGCGTGTTTAATGGTATAAAATGTAAAAATATTATAACATTTGAAAGATGTACTAAAACGTTTTGAAAACACACACACACAGACAGACATCGAGCTAAAAAACCACTCAAATGGTCTTAAAAACGCCCAAAACGGATAATTTCGTTGAAATCTCGATTTAGGATTCTTTGGGTGAAAACAAATTTTTCCTTTTGGTAAAGAAATGAAAATAGTGGAAAATAAATTCACTACTACTACTACTACTAATAATAATAATAATAATGCCTTTATTTCTTGTTTATTGCAATATTCTCATGCTCTTCACCCTATGATCCATTTGGATCGTCATTCAGGGGGATATCCACTACTATGTGCGCCCGGGCTTAATAGTAGCAGCTACGTATTTTTTTTTTAACTAATATATTGCAATGAATAAAACATTCAATCATATTAATATATTTTGAAACATGTGGATACAACCAAATCCTTCTAATGATATTAAAATATAAAATATAAAGATGAATTAAAAATACAATTAAAATTTCATAACTCATATTGTTAATTTAATACTTTTGTCGAAAATTCCTACATTTTCTTTATGATATAATAATTACTATTCATATATAAATAATGTTACATATTTTCTTGAAAGGTATGAAAGGTTACAATAAAATGTTTAAATTGAAATAAGCGTAACAAAATAAACTAACAATATGCGTATCCTGACACCCTAATAAAACAATAAATAAATAAACAATATGCGTATCATACACTTTGTTACGCTTTTTAATAGTTGTGTATAATTCATAATATTTTTTTTATCAAGTTGTAGGAAAGAGGAGTACATTTATAAGTGTATGGTGTATATTGTCGTGATGTTTGTGTCATTGCACTATCACGACTAGTTGCTATGGTGTAATGCATCTGTATGGTGTTGCAATCCCACCGCAACCTATCTTGATACAACCCATCCTTCCTTATACTGTCTTCTTTTTCTTTATTATCCTTGTTTTAAAACATTCATTTGAAAAAAAACAAACAAAATAATTACGATTAAAAAAGAGGAATAAGGTAGATGTGACTACTAAAGCTGTTTTAGGATCTTTGTTTTGATGGTAATATCTTTGAGAAAAATACTCCTAAAAAACATACCTACAACAACTATAAACATAATTGTCTAACTTTTGATTGGGTAGAGTAAAAAAAAATGAATGAATTTTACATTTATGAATGAATTTTCATACATGAAAATGAATGAATTTTTTTACGTTTAGAACATTTCATTATTCTCTTTTCCTGTATATTTATTTACTAGCTGAATACCCGTGTTTCGCTACGGGGTGCTTTATTTCCAATTTAATGGATTTATAAACTACCATCAAGAAACATTATAATTATTTTACAGAGCGAGAATATCTAGATTCTGGCCCTCCCCCTTATTTCTACACCCTCTCCCCTTTGATAAGATTGGCTTGTATCCAAAATGAGTAATTGATTCCGACTACTGAAGAAAAAAAAGGAAACGCAGTGGTATTTTCCTTCCGTTTGTATTATACATTAAAATACGGACAGTTCTCAAAAATGACATTGTTTGTCATTTTAAGCAAAAAAGGGCTGTTTACAAAAATGTGTCATACAAGCAAGAGACTTTGTACAAATTATCTCTGGGGCATCCTGATTGAAATCCTATAAAGTCCCCGACAAAAAAAGTTGTGCTCAAGCCGCCATCTTGCAAAAAATAGCGGCCAAAATAAACTTTTTTGGTTCTACTAGCGTAACTATTAGGTTTAAGAAAATATGTTCGAGTAAAAATTGTTTATTATGTAATTATCTATACATTTGGTCATATTCATTATGGTGCTAGGATCAATAGGTGAAAAGATACAGGGAAGTTATGATATAACATAGAAAAATATTCAGTAAGGAAGTATAGACTACACTTATAAAATAAATGGGCTAATTTATTGTTTTTTGAGTTGCTAAATACGAATTTTTTAACTTCCATCCCGAAATTCCACTCGAAACCCCAAAATTTTGTAATGGAACCCCCTAAAAAATAGTATTTTTTTAAAAAAATAAATATATGCGTTTGTTTTTTGGGGAAAAGAATTACATATCCAAAAAGAAGACAAAATTTGCAACAAAAAATATTCTATGGCGTTTTTGCCTAGGCAGAACAGGGTGGCGCTGGCGTGTCCAGGAAAATGTGTCTCGGTGCGGTGGTGCTGCTTATACTTATGTACAAGTGCTTTGTAATTGTACTTAAGTACTTTTTACGTTGCACTTAAAACTACGCGAAACCCCATTAAGCCCTCACGTCGTTTACATTCGCTATCAGACCTTAGGAGCACTATGGCAAATTTTTTGAGACGCATCAGCGCCACCCTGTTCTGCCTAGGCAAAAACGCCATAGAATATTTTTTGTTGCAAATTTTGTCTTCTTTTTGGATATGTAATTCTTTTCCCCAAAAAACAAACGCATATATTTATTTTTTTTAAAAAATACTATTTTTTAGGGGGTTCCATTACAAA
Organism: Gerris buenoi; assembly: GCA_001010745.2. Classification (NCBI taxonomy): domain Eukaryota; kingdom Metazoa; phylum Arthropoda; class Insecta; order Hemiptera; family Gerridae; genus Gerris; species Gerris buenoi. The sequence continues at coordinate 171,499 of KZ651228.1, forward strand.
ATTTTGGGGTTTCGAGTGGAATTTCGGGATGGAAGTTAAAAAATTCGTATTTAGCAACTCAAAAAACAATAAATTAGCCCATTTATTTTATAAGTGTAGTCTATACTTCCGTACTGAATATTTTTCTAT
>KZ651228.1:181788-192982 GCA_001010745.2 Gerris buenoi
GTCCCTGGCCTTTGAAGACGTGTAACGGGCCCAAGAGACACCCGCGCGCTTGACCCCCCCCCGATTTTAAAGAAATTTGGCATACATGTTTAGAAAAATCATACCCCAAAGCGAAATCAAGAAATTAATTTTAGCCCTGAAAAACGTGGAAAAAAATATTACACGAAAGCGATTCCGACAATTATTATTATCAAATTCTAAAATTTAGTCCATTTAAAATCGAATCTAAAGACATAAGTTGTTTTCCCAGGAATAATCTAGTTCCTGAGAGAATAGATTAAAACGCGGACAGATTCACCGCAGAGGAGAAGTTATTTTTATGATAAATTTTGATGAAATATTTAAAAATAATTAAATGTAACTACCAAGACCAGTAAATGAAAAATACTGGGCTAAGTGTTATGTACTCGTATATCAGAATGCTTGTCTGAGTTGTCTCGGACCGATTTTTTCATAGCAAATTTATTAATTATATCTTCAAAAGCTGCCCTGTGAAAAGAACCATATAATTGTATAGTTTAGTATTGTCTCATATAAAGAGAAAATGTTATTTTTGGATTTACACGTTAGCATGAAATTTGGCATACATGTTCAGAAGAATCATACCCCGAGGCGAGACATTAATTATAGCTTCAAATTTGGGGGTGTCACCCCCCAGAAAACTCTGATAAATTTGAAAATAAATTATTTCAAACGGTTTTGACGATTTTGGTTAGTAGTCAAAACAAATCTGACGATATAAGCGGTTTTCCCGGGAATAATCTAGTTCCTGAGAAAATAGATTTTGTTGGGTCTAACTTCGTGCGCCCCAAAACCTCTGCGCCCCTGGGCCGGGGCCCGCCGGGCCCATTTGTTAAATAGGCCCTGCTTATTACATATTGTTAAATATGTCTGACAGACAGACATATTTTTTTGATGTATGAAGCTCGGTTACGCTCGCTTAATAAAAACTTGTAGCTAACAACAGTACTGTCATTGATGGACGTTTTTGCTTATAACGCTTGCGGATAACGCTGTCCAACGAACGTAGCCTGAGCATTAGTAAAAGAAATATGTACCCAAAATTTTTACTAAATCGGTCAACTTTTCAGATCTTTCAGTCAGATTTCAAGAAATTACTTTTCCTGTAAAGATTTCAAGATATATTAAATTAATTTTTTGTCTCTAGTTTTAAGAACATAAATAAATCAATGTATTATACTATTGAGTTAAAAATTAAAATAAATATTTACTTTGAACCAAAGATACTTGAGAATAAATATTTTTAGGAGTGGAAAATGGTGTTAATGGAACATTATTTACGTGTGGAATACAACTTCTATATGGTTCTAATAACTGGCTTGCGTACTACGAAAAAGGTAAAAACCATGTTTTGTTCACATCACATTAATTTCTGGTTCAATAAGAAATAAGAAGTATGATTTATAATTAGCTGTTGTTAAAGTTATATAATTACTCGTAATTAAAGACGGGTTTAAAAAAAATGAGTAGTGCGCCAAATGAATTGAAGTGTGTAATTGTCACAAGAAGATTTACTGCAACAATTTAGATGTAGAAGTTTGATACGAGGGTGTCTACTGCAAGTTAGGTATTTTAGATAAACTTCTTATTTTATTTTATTTTAAACTAGCCGTTAAGCCCGTGGCAACGGGCAGAATAAATATGGTTAAAAAAGAGCTAGCTATAATTAAAATATTTAAATAGATATTTACTGTTTATATAGTAAGTTTTATGCTTAAAGATTCATTACAGTGGGGTGGCTTAGTGGTAGAGTTTTCGCTTGATGTGCTGGAAGTCACTGGTTCAAACCCAGCTTATAGCTCATCAATTTTTAACGTTATAAATCATTTAGAAGCGAGTCGCCGTCGCCATCGCCCGTCGTCGGGACTCTACTAGATTATATAAAAGATATGTACCAGATGGTTGACGTTGATATGCATATTTAAAACAAGATGCAGGTGTAAGATGCAAGGTGGTATTGGAGGATGTTTATTTCCTCCCTTAATATAATGTATAAGACGCTAAGTTAAGTGTTACAGAACACTTTAGAGATAATACCGGTAATGTTGTTTAGGGATGTGTTAAGACAGAAGGGATGGATATACAGGAAGGAGCGGCTGGGCTGGAGATAGAAAGCTGCTGACCCAAGGGGTGGAGCGCATTCCACTGGGAGTGAAACCGGACATAGTGCACCCTCCATCAACCTTCTCCACCAGCTTTCACAACCTGACACTTGCCCCCAGCCTCCGCCTATAACCTTACCCCTTTTAAATGTTACCTTCCTCTTTATCTATCCAAATATACCTTATAGGAAGATCGTCTTCCTTATAAATCTGAAATGATGATTCCTTTTACACCTCAAGAAATTACACAGTAAACAAGTTAGATATAGGAGAATAAGGAAGATAACGACCTTCCATCAAGGAAGTATCGTCTTCTTTTTTTCAGAAAAATCTGGTACAGAGCAATAAACATTTAAAAGATGGGTGTTCCATATGTTGTTTTTTTAAAGCAATCAAGTCCAGCAAACCACTTTGCTCTTAAATACTAAACGTCTTAATGAAAGGTATCTTAAGCATACAATACGTTGTAAATAATAAAAGACATTGTGAAGTCTCTATGGTTGACAAAAAATAAAACGTTTAGTCCAGGAAATAGCGTGAAAAAAAAAGTCTGACTTACATCAAGCTAGAATTTTGTGTACGAGTAAATCTTTTAGTGCCTTTTAAGAATATGTGGGGGTTGCCTAAGTTGGTTTGCGAGACATAATTTGGCAATAGACATTTATGATAAAAAAAAAAAAAAAAACCGGTGGAGAGCGGCCATGATCCGCCCTTTTTGGTGGACAATGTAATTTTCGTGATCCTGAGTACGAAATTAATTAGTAGACAAAATATCAAGTTGAAGGTAGTTTGTAACTTAATGGGTGACCTCTTTGATTTGGAGTAATATTTGACTAACTAACCTATTAAGTGGCAAAATACCATTATCTACTAACTAAGTTAGTACTCAGGATCATGAAAATCACAGTGTCCACCAAAAAAAAGCGGGACATGGCTGCTCTCCACCGGTTTTTTTCAAATGCATTTTGTCAAGCAATGTCCCGCAGACGAACTTAGCCTAATTCTAGCTTGATGTAAGTCATACACTATCTCCTGCACTATTCGTTTGAACGTTTTATATTTGTAAGCTACACACAAAAACCAACTTTTTAGTAGAAAAATGTTTAAACTTCGAGGATAAAAATTGTTTTTTTACGTCTTACATCAATGTCATATCATTACAGGACAAATTATACGACACTTACAATTATCCGTTTGCTCATTAGTGCAGTGCATACTTTGGTATCTGGAAATAGTTTAGTGATGTTAACCAGATATTAATGGTTGGTGCAGATTCCTTAAATGAGATGCTGCATTCCTGAAATGCAAGCCCATTGAAGTTCTAGCCACTTTAGGTATGACGCTCTAAATATCAACTCTTCATCCGGTTGATTGTAAGAACGTTCTAAATTTTTCTTCACACAAATTCCTCTAATGATATTTCTGAGATATGAACTACGAAGATAAGCCCTTTGAATTTTTGGAATGATTGATCATCGACAATGAAAGTTTATTTTACCATTTTTCAATGCTGAAATTTGTGAAAGTTTATGTTTATTTTTCTCGAATGAAATTCTCAAATGAATAAGTAAAATTTTTATTGGGATACATTTGTTGTTGTTTAGTACATTGTAATACAGAAGATAAGAGTAACTGTAGGACTGTATATAAACAGACAAATTTAAGATGGAAAGAATGACAGTGAAGACAAAAGAAACAGTATAATATTACATGGTTCAACAGAATGTATTGAGTTTCAGGTGAGACAGGATGTTTTGTATAATGAGGCTTGAGGTGAGTAAAGTGTAAGGAAATGATTGTCTGCAAGGAAAGCGTTGACAGACAAGACAGAATACAAACAGAACAAGACAGTACAGGACAGTGTTTAGAGGTTTCGTTGAATGGCAAGCAGAGAGCGTGTCACTGCCCTCCCAGGTGACATCTCGATGCGCTTCCATGATCTCCAGCCTCTTCCTTTCAGTTCCTCTAAAAGCCTTTTAGTTCCTTCTTCATAAACAAGATCAACATTTATATTCAACATCTTTATTTACTATAAAATTTATATTTTTATTCAATCTGCCATAGTAAAATCGTCAAGGAATATTGGGTATAATATATATTATATAAAGATATAATAATATATATCTTTCAAATGTTATTCAATGAAAAATATGAAAAATAACTTTATTTTGCGAAGGAGCTAATCCATGTTCAAGGCAAACAATGATGTGCCAAAACAATCATTATAAGAAAAATACCTCGTGATTTTAGAACCTGCCGTCAAAAATTATACACACTTGTTAGTAAGGGTTACAAACATTAGATGGCGACATGAGATACCATCAATTATCCAAGTTACATACTATAACAGCTGTCTCCTAATTTTTTTGCTCCTCTTCTTTATCTATGGATCTAATGACGATAGCATAACAGAAATATGATTCAATGGACCAGTACTAGCCCGCATACCAGAGCGAGATTTGGAATCGCTTAGTCCACACTCTAGACCAATAATGCTTAACTTTTTTTACCAATGGCCCACCTAAGAGCCCGCGTATGAAATACCACGGCTCACATGACAAAATTTAAAATGGTATAAAATTAAATATTGTTAGATATAACCACAGACTTTAAATAAAAATATATATAAATGAACCTACTTAATTTCAGTATTTATTTTGTCAATTGTACAGGTTATTTTGTTTGAAACCTGTGCATGGTGGTTTTTCGAGATTTCTGCAGTATCTGCTTGAAAATGCGATAAACAAACCCCATTTCTTCTTCAGCTGAGCGTTGTCTTTCTCGTCTTTTTTATGATTAACTCATTTTTTGTACCCATATAGATTAAGGCTTTCACATTATTGCTGGCTTGTGCTAATATTGAAAAAGATGAAGAAAGAAGATTGAATAGATATTTAATTAAGTTTGCAAAAGAACTTTATATTATGTATTTCTAAAAATATAGCTCTTATTTAACTTATAATCTAGATTACACTGTCGAATTGAGGGCTCCCAGATAAAAAAAAGACAACACGCCTAATGAATTGATTATTTTAAATCGTATTTAAGATTGAGTTCTCACATAATTAAGATTTTTCACAGGGCCGAATTATATATAATTAGTTCCATTTATAAGAAGAACACATTTAATAAGCCAATATAAACTTTGTTTATGCCTTTCTTAATTAATCTATTAATTATTTAACAACAAAGTAGTGATAACAATCTATTATACTTTTAAAGTTCTTTTTTGTTGATACAAAGAGTCTTTTAAAACGTTAAATTTCATTAGTTCCTTCATGATCCAATCTCCTATAAGTGTTAAATTATGTTTAAAACATTTTTGAGTAAATCAATAGATGTCGCTGATAACATCAAAAGATTTTTCGATCCCCTGAAAAGAATTTGTATTGATTTTCTGTGTCTAAACGATCAATAGATAAAATTACAAAAAAGATTGACACACAATTGTTAGCATAACACACGAACAAAAGTTCCTGCAAATGTCTAATAGCGACATATATTTAATAGTAAGCCTTCGATATAAAATTTTAGACCCGGTTTAATATTAAAAAAATATACCTTGTACTTAAAGTTTACATTCAATTCTTTTCATTTTACAGTAAGCTAACAATTTTTCGTTAACACTACTTGAAGTTTCATTGGCTGCAGAACAAAACTTTACATTCCATTTGACTTTGCATTAAATACAACAACCATTTTGCTGTTTCCAAATATGTTTATTATAGTTAGTTTTTAAGAGTGTGTAAGCGTTAAATTTCACATATTTCTTAAAATAAGTACATATTTCATAAGTTAACAACACAAGAACGAAGGATAATCAAACATATGGTTTTCAATTATTTTAATAGCGCTACAAGGAATCTGGTTTTCACTTAAGAGTGTCTCAATAATGTAACATGACCTTGACATTTCCCGCAGAGTATGTGGTCTGGTTTAATTCAACAGGTTTCTGTTTGTCTGAATTCAATGAAATTTTAAATGTGTTCCACTGAGAAACTATAAAGTTTTTTATTGGTACTGCATTTTGCTGAATTACTGATATTGCTCCCAAGCTTATTAAAGTGACAGGAGAATTATGATCATTCTGAAGAATGCAATTTTTCTTTGGATTCAAATCTTATAAGTCAGAAATCCGTTTTTGATGTAACGGAACCTTTTTTGTCTTGTGTCTGTTAGAGGTTACCACTATAAATTAATCTAATTATAACGACTCATCTTATTTTAAATAAATTTGAATGGTTTGTCAAAATTAGCCCGTAGAATTGTCCCAATTACCACACCATTGGGAATTGAAACAGTTACAAACATTTATACTTTTAATTCCCATGTCACCATCCGTCCAATAATAGGCTTCGAGGGATATATGCCGCACTAATTGGCAGACTATTTATAGCTCTGATAGCTCTGACAAATGTATAGTCAAAAGTGCATCTGCGAAGAATTCTCGACAACTTCTTATTGAATTTGCCTTTGACTCAGTTTTCAAAAATTCCAAAACAAAAATTCGCTTCAGACATCAGGAAACATTTTTGGTCCCATCTCTGTCTGCCGAACTATCGGTCTATCATTCAATATTTGTGAGCCAACATATCTTTAATAAATGTCCGATTTCAATTAAATTTGGTCGGTAGATCAAAATTAGGAATTATGGTCCCATATGAGTTTCAAGTTTCTACCTTCTGCGCCCATTTATTTCTCTTCCACATGCGCATAAGTCAAACATTTATTTACGCCTGTATCTTTAAAAGTACTTTTCTTTTTTAGGGTTTTGTAGATACTTCTCAAAACCCTTATGCCGAGGGTGATGTGTCTGTCTGTCCGTCGCTCTTTGGCTCATAGCGCCCGAACCATTTAAGCTAAAATGCTGAAATTTGAAACACTGGCGTAACTTCCGGGCCCAAACACAGGACATATACACAAAAGTTAAAAATTTAATATGCGCATGCGCAATTCGAAAAAATGCGGTAAAGTCAAAAATTTAGATTTTTTTTAATTTTCGAGTGGGGTATCAAATGAAAGCTGCTGAATAGCAGATTACGAATATATGAATAATTCGCTTTCCTTATTGGTCAAATAAATCAAAATACACCCAAAATTGCCCCCCCTCAACTACCATATAACGGCTGGATGTAAAATTTCAAAATAATTCATACTAATACCCTATTGTAGGGTGATGTAAATTCCGGGAGTGCATCGAAAAATTTTAAAAATTGCCAATTTTAGGCGCGAAAATTTAAAATTTGCCCAAAATTTTATTTTTTTTAAATTTTGAGTTGGGTATCAAATGAAAGCTGCTGAAGAGTAGGACACAAATATATATTTGCTTTTTTAAATTTTGCGTTTCTTATTGGTTTATTACTGATAAAAAACATTGTGACCCCCCGGGGGATCGAACCCGGGACTTTTAGATTGAAGACAAGAAATCATAATTTACATAATGGGTATGCTTACTCATCTACAAAACCCTAAAAAGTACTTGGACTAAGTACTTCCCTGTGATTTTTTTCAATTGCAGATTGTCATTTTTTATTCGATTTAATTGATTTATTAATTTTCAACTTTCCAAAGTCAACGAAAGATTCTTATATACCTAGTTGGTTAAAGCACTATAAAGCATTTTTTATTTAAACAAAGCATCATTTTAGTTTCGTTACAGATACATTTTTAAGTTAAAAGTGCATCTGCTGAGAATTTACGACCACTTCTTATTGAATAAACCGTGAAAAGCAAATTTAATCTATAATGCTTTAACCACTTCAGCTCGAGTTCCAATTGAAAATTGATAAGACTTATTAAAACATTTCCTATGGTAGTTTGACAATTAGCTGATTATTATTATTATTTTATAGTTAGTAGTATTTAGTCACTACTTACAATGAATCTGTTCGAATAGCGCAATTGCAGGTTATAGGACAGTTATATATTTATTTTATTTTTTTTTTTTCCTACGTCCCTTATCTACTTCTCGGTGTAGAGTGTAGAGGATGCACAAATGCGACCGCTATCGCAGCTCATTTTAGGTCACTGTTCTTACTTAGCAACAAATTTTAATTTATTAATTTTTCTATTTCTTTTATGTTGTAGTTTATAATTATGCGTTTATTTACTCTTTGAATAAATTAAGCCTACTCCAGACTGCCGAAACGAACCGAGCATTGGTCTCTGCGCATGCCNAGATTGTCATTTTTTATTCGATTTAATTGATTTATTAATTTTCAACTTTCCAAAGTCAACGAAAGATTCTTATATACCTAGTTGGTTAAAGCACTATAAAGCATTTTTTATTTAAACAAAGCATCATTTTAGTTTCGTTACAGATAAATTTTTAAGTTAAAAGTGCATCTGCTGAGAATCCCGCTCTTCAGCTCGAATTCCAATTAAAAATTAAAAAAAACTTACTAAAACATTTTCTTTAGTAGTTTGACAATTAGCTGATTATTATTATTATTATTATGTTATAGTTGTATTTAGTTCAATAAATGAATAATATTTTATTGCTCGGTAAATTCAATAAACATTACTGCAATCAATCAATGAAATGTAAATAACAAAAGTATTTTAACAACAAATGTTACTAACTTATTCCGTTCCTTAACTACCTCTCGGTGTAGAGGATGCACAAAGGCGACGCTATCGCAAGTCCATTTGGGCCTGCTGTTCTTACGTAGCAACAAATTTTAACCGATATAATTTTGCTGCTACTTTTATGTTGGAGTTTATAATTATGATGTCTTGATTATAAAAAAAAACTAAATTGAATTAAATTCATGTGAGATATAACTTACTCTTAATTAAGAATCGTCCACACTGCCGAACCGAACAGAGTAAACGGGTCGAGCATTGGTCTCTGCGCATGCCCCGTCTAAAGTGCGCCTGCGAATCTCAGACTGGGCATGCGCAGAAACCTATGCTCGACTCGTTTCCTCTGTTCGGTTCGGCAGTCTGGACGAGGCTTGAATAATATTAGTTTATCCAAATTGTCAGTTTAAGGCATTTAAATTGATTAGATTCTTCCTATTACTGTTTGAGGTTGTCAATTGATTAAAGATATAAAGGAAGCGATGAGCCGGTGAAGCGTGACCGGTAGTTCATAGCGAAAGTGGTAGAAAAGTGACATCTCGTCGGTTATCCTTGCCGTGGGGGTCTTTGTCTGGTTGGGTCTCGTGCGCCCTCCTCCAAGATTCCTAAAGCTACTCTGGAAGTTAGGTAACCCCTCGGAAGAAACTCAACGAAACGTGCCCCGAAATCCAATAGGACAACTCTTGAACCGTAGTATTATAGTATTATACTTGAACACTTCACAGTATATATATACCCCGCACTCAAAAGGACATTCACTTTGTACATCGATTGCGCAATAAAAAACACAAAAAATTTGAAATGCGTCTCGTGTCCTTCAAAAACTAATTACAAACTCGATCACAGCTCCAAGCTGTTTTTTTGTATTGAAAATGATAAATGTATTTTGACATCTTCAAACTACTTAGCGCCGGATATTCAATGATTTAAAATTCTTTAATAGCTATTGCAGTTAAATGTTATTAGTCCATATATGATGTAAAAAAAGAGACCTATCCAGAAAAATTAATGCACTTGTAATTTTTTTCTATTTTGGGTGCTGAATCTGAATTTAAAATTTGCATTTTCAACCTTGCAATTTTCATAATTTCAATTTCGCGACACATCACTTATACGAGGTGCATCTCATAAGTTGTGAGAAAAATGCGAAAAAATTTTTTTTTTTTTTCCAATTTTTTACTTAAAGTTTGAAAATTTTGACTTTAAGAGAAAGAGTACATATAAAAAAGTAAATTACATTAAATTGCCTACGATTTATGTGCCTTAAGCTGTTACATAAAAAAAGAACAATTTAGGCACTTAATCGCGTTAAAATTTGACAAAAATGTCAAAATTGGTTGACTGTTTTCATTTTAGAATCTGATTTTTTTTTTTTTTTTTTTTCGCTTTAGTACTGAATAAGTACAAACTTTTAGAAATTTCAGAAATTTGACCGATGTTGTACGAATCGGTCAATTTTTACGCCAGTTATTAATAGACAAACATATACAAACAAAAATTTTCAAAGCCCGATTATCCGAAATTATTTTATTGAATGTAAATACAAATTCTAAGACTGTAAAGGGATTACATGAAATCTTACGGATATATACTATAGTACTAATATACACTAATTTACTATATACTACTAGTGCTAAAGCTGCCCTGTCCTAATTGTGATTAATTCAGAAATGCTTCAACCCATCCCTCTTTCCATGAACTCTCGTTTGACTTGGATTATTAGAATTTGACTTGGATTATTAGAATTTGCATTGGATTATTAGAATTTGACTTGGATTATTAGAATTTGCCTTGGATTATTAGAATTTGACTTGGATTGTTAGAAATTGACTTGGATTATTAGAATTTGACTTGGATTATTAGAATTTGACTTGGATTATTAGAATTTGACTTGGATTATTATAATTTGACTTGGATTATTATAATTTGACTTAGATTATTAGAAATTGACTTGGATTATTAGAATTTGACTTGGATTATTATAATTTGACTTGGATTATTAGAATTTGCCTTGGATTATTAGAATTTGACTTGGATTGTTAGAATTTGACTTGGATTGTTAGAAATTGACTTGGATTGTTAGAAATTGACTTGGATTATTAGAATTTGACTTTGATTATTAGAATTTGACTTTGATTGTTAGAAACATAGATAATCGGAGCTCGGACTATAGAATGCTATATTTAAAATTCTAATTCATAATTTAATTTATAATATAAATATACATTGCTGACCTTTAGTACCTATGTATTACTGCATTTTAATTAGAGAAGGTTGTTATTTTAAGTAAAAAAAAATCGGTCCGAAACAACTCAGACCAATTTTCTCATAAATGTACATTAATTTACTATTGGAAATTTCATCAAAAATATCATAAAAATAACTTCTCCCGGGCGGGGAATCGAACCCGGGCTCTCTCCATCCGCGTTTTAAGTTATTATCTCAGGAACTAGATTTTTCCCGGGAAAACGGCTTATATCATTAGATTC
>KZ651228.1:193317-241411 GCA_001010745.2 Gerris buenoi
AGAGAGAGAGAGAGAGGGAGAGAGAGAGAAGAACTGAGAAGAAGATTTATAAAAATAAGAAAATAAAATATAAAAAAATAAAATATAAAAAAAAAGTTTCTCAATAACCTTGAACCTCTGACTTTCACAGAATCAGCGGAATAAAGAAAAAAAAAGAATTAAAAAGAGAAGTGAATTTAGCAGAAAACTAAATTCGTGACTGTTTTTCAAGTTTTTGGATCGTCTTTAATACCGTAGCTTTAGAAGAATCCAGAATATCCTTTCTACCGTCACCTTATCCAACCTTACTAGGAACTCATCCACCGCGTGGATTGTGGATTGTGGATATCTGCCAACAAAAACCTTTATACCATCCTCTCCAACCTTTTGAATATTTAAATACGTTTTAAAGGAAGTTTCCTTCGTCGTCTTTTTATTTATTTCTGAATAAAACATCAAACAGAGAAAGTTTTTTATTTCCTATATAAGCTAGCTTTATATAAAAGATATTCACTTTTGTTTGGCTTACTTTTTCTTCTAGGTGAAAGATGGCATAGAAAAATATGTGAATAAGTCAGAACAAAAAGAAGTTTTATTCAATCTAAAAATTTAAAGTAGAAAAAAGATAAAAATTTACCAGCTTGTATCTCTGTCGGTCTGTCGGTCTATCATTCAATAATTGTGAGCCAACGTATCTTAAATAAATGTCCGATCTCTGAAAAATATTAGTTTATCCAAATTGTCAGTTTAAGGCATTTAAATTGATTAGATTCTTCCTATTATTGTTTGAGGTTGTCAATTGATTAAAGATATAAAGGAAGTGATGAGCCGGTGAAGCGTGACCGGTAGCTCATAGCGAAAGTGGTAGAAAAGTGACATCTCGTCGGTTATCCTTGCCGTGGGGGTCTTTGTCTGGTTGGGTCTCGTGCGCCCTCCTCCAAGATTCCTAAAGCTACTCTGGAAGTTAGGTAACCCCTCGGAAGAAACTCAACGAAACGTGCCCCGAAATCCAATAGGACAACTCTTGAACCGTAGTATTATAGTATTATACTTGAACACTTCACAGTATATATATACCCCGCACTCAAAAGGACATTCACTTTGTACATCGATTGCGCAATAAAAAACACAAAAAATTTGAAATGCGTCTCGTGTCCTTCAAAAACTAATTACAAACTCGATCACAGCTCCAAGCTGTTTTTTTGTATTGAAAATGATAAATGTATTTTGACATCTTCAAACTACTTAGCGCCGGATATTCAATGATTTAAAATTCTTTAATAGCTATTGCAGTTAAATGTTATTAGTCCATATATGATGTAAAAAAAGAGACCTATCCAGAAAAATTAATGCACTTGTAATTTTTTTCTATTTTGGGTGCTGAATCTGAATTTAAAATTTGCATTTTCAACCTTGCAATTTTCATATTTCAATNTAAAAATTTACCAGCTTGTATCTCTGTCGGTCTGTCGGTCTATCATTCAATAATTGTGAGCCAACATATCTTAAATAAATGTCCGATTTCAATTAAATTTGGATGGTAGGTCATAATTAGCCCATTGTTGGTCCCATATAAGTTTCAACCTTCTGCGCTCATTTATTTCTCTTCCACATGCGCACAAGCAAACATTTATTTACAACTGTATCTTCAAAAGTACATATATGTTATTTAAACAAAACATAATTCTAGTTATATTACAGATCACTAATTATTAAGTCAAAAGGGCATCTAAAAAGCCAATTTATTCCACGATTCAGCTAAAAAAGATAACATTTAAAAAACGATAAAATTTACCAGCTTACTAATAAAAAAAATCACAATAGTTATTGCGTTGTTAAATATTTTAAATTGAATGTTTTAGTCTTTTTTAATTCCAATTGATATTGAATGCCATAAATAGAGGTCTTTTCAAAAAGTATTTGCATTTATTTTTTAATATTTATTTCTTTTCAATAAAATTAAATGAAACCCTTTTTATTTAAACTCCTTTTGAAAAAAGATTAATTAGTCAGGCTTTTAATAAATACAATTTAAATTGAGATTTGGACCAATTTGTAAAATATAAGGGAGAACTCAATACAGCTTTTGTCCATCAATGTATAAAATAATATGAAATCTTTAATATCTTTGACCTTAATTTACATTAATTTTGGTGCCCTTGATTTACCCATGATTTTATTTTGATGCCTTTGACCGTCAAATTAACTAGTTTAGAAATATAAAAAAGACTTCTCATCACAAAAATTAACTTTATTGAATTTGAATTTTTAACAAAACTAACTTTTAGTGACGGAAAAGGGGGTTGAAATGTGCAAATGAGTGTAAAACTAGATTATACAAGCATTTTTGCCTAATACAAGTTATTACAAGTATCTTTTATATAATCGAGTAGTGTCCCAACAACGACATTTATTATTCTGCCCGTTACCGCGGGCCTAACGGCTAGCAATAATATATGAGGAATATTTACACCATTGTCAATCCTACATTCGTCTCACCGGCACTGCGAGTACCACTTGGGATATCTATCATGGAAACATTTTGGACATCAGTACCATGGAAACATCTTCTTTATTTCTTATAAGCTAATCCTCTGCTCTTCTCTACAATATTACTCATAAATACTCTTTAATAATATTCTTCTTTTAAATTAGTTATCATCGTCAGTCTCACTTTTAATGGACACGTCTTTCTTTGTTTCTAACTAAGCTTATTCACTGCTCCTCTCTACAATTATTACTCATTTAACAATATCATTCTTCTTTTAAATTAGAGTTATCATTCTGTCTCACTTTTAATGGACACGTCTTTCTTTGTTTCTAACTAAGCTTATTCACTGCTCCCCTCTACAATTATTACTCATTTAACAATATTATTCTTCTTTTAAATTAGAGTTGTCATTCTCAGTCTCACTTTTAATGGACACGTCTTTCTTTATTTCTAATTAAGGTAATCCACTGCTCCTCTCTACAATTATTAGGCATCATTTTTACAGCATTCTTCTATTACCGGAAGATAAACGTAGGTTTGAATAAAAACAACAACAGTTGCATACCACTTTACTTGAAGAAATATATTTTTTTTAAACTTTTCAAATTAAAGTTATTTTTCAGCGTTATAATACCTAATAATTAGAGTAATTCCGAACAAAAATCAATTAAATGTTTTCATATTTGCATAATGTTGATCGGTCAATATTGTTTTATATTTTTTATTTGTTCAACATTATTATTATTTTAATTTAACCTTGAAATAAAATCGGTAAGCATATTTAAGAACTTCCTTACCAAAAAGTATAGCTCCGTTTCCCAAAATAATTGTTTAACCATTTATTATAATGTCATAAAAAAATTATTTTTTTTAAAAAAAATATATACAATTAAAAATAAGACACCATAATGTATATACTAATAAAATCTCGAAAAATTAAAATAAAATGAAATATCGTTTCATAAACGTCCAATAATTATTTTATAAAAAATAAAAAAAAAATCAAGCAATACTTGTTTTAATACTGCAATGCTGTCCAATGGCTAGAAATGTTTGAGGAAGAGAAAATTACCAAAAGGACGAGGTCACCTGTCTTTCGATTACCGTGCAACGTTTTGATATACCGTTTCAAGGATATCGGCATTATTAACGGTGTTAAAACTATTTGAAGCAGGTAGTTTTAATATTAGTCAAGTTATTCTTGCCAAAGAGATATAAAAAAAAAATCATAGACCTGTGAACAATTTATCAAATTAGCAATTCCTATCACGTATAAGAGACTCGGGAAAAGTTTGAATTTCAAAATCGCAATTACGTATTTATAGAAGTAATAAAACATAATTAATTAATGATCAACCTTTTTTTTTCTTTTATAATTAAATCTTATTAGACTACGACTTGCACGTAAGTATGAATGTGGTTAACGTAAAACGTAATGTATTATTTTATGCAGAGTAATAATTTATTAGATAATAATCAACTATGAATATCTCAATTACATAATTTATTAATGTTATAAGTGATACTGATTGTTTTTCGGAAGGTGACATGATAAAGGTAATAATCCATTGACTAATTCTTTCGGCGCGAATGATTCAGAATATAAACAAGCGTAACAATAATGAGTAATAATAATCAATGATATGTATTAAGGAATGATTAGGTATAAGTTATGATTAGGTATAAGTTGGGTGATAAAGTGATAAGTAATCCCGTATTTAGTAGATATCTGGAAGGAGAAGAAAGGAATTCGACTACATATTATGGGCAATTATTTAAATATTATTTTTTACTACGTTTTTATTAGCTTGCTTTCTTATTTGTTTGTTTGTTTACTTGCCCAGTATAAATCTTACAACTTACAATCGATTTTGAACTAACTTCCCGTGTTAGCTAGGCATTTGAAGAACACGATGACAATGCATTATTTTAATACTTTTAGCCATCTTTCAGCAGAATTTAATTAGTTTTTAGCAAATTTTGCTGTATGGAAAGTTGGTTCAGAAAAAATCCGCAAGTTATTTTATATATTTTTTTTTTACATATCCCATATTTACAATCTTCATATTGACAGGTTTCAAATTTATGATTTATGACAGAAAATTAAAAAACGTAGAATATAAAAAGTTTTTTTTATCGTGTAATTTTTGTTGTTAGTTAGAAATATAAACTGATTTATAAGCATTTTAAGTAGAAGTACTTAAAATTAACATTATTTTTGATTTTTGAAATGTAATTTTATAACGTACCTTCTTCAATTCAAACCAATAAGCGAACAAGTAAATCATTAATGTAACTCTCAGACTTACCTAAAACAGAAAAACAATTACATAATTAAAATAATTTTAAATCACAAAGTGTTTTAAGATTAAAAATTTGATAAGAATATAGAAAGGTACAGAGTCTTAATAAAAAGAAGTACCTTTTTTTTTATTAAAAAAAATAAATTCCCCTCTGGATATTTGCACGGAATAATAATTTATTGCATTATTATTATTATTTTTTTTTTTAAATGAACGTTTACTTTAAGCAAATTAACCATATTTGTTTTAGAACTGTTGACGTAACAATATTTATTTTCAGATTTATACATTCACTAGCTGGATATCCATGCTTCGTTACGGAGTGTTATTTGAAATTGATAAGTTTATAAACTACCATTATGAAACATTTAAATTATCTGTTATTTTTCACTTTAACACCCCCGCTATATCCTTTTTTTGTTAACAGTTATTTAGACAAAGGAACTCCTTATTCTAAATTACTATTGAGACAGAGTTTTTTCAACTTCGTTTTACTCACATTGACAATATAATTATTCAAAAGCAATATTTTAATATTTTAGAGTGGGGAAAATTAAAAAATTAAAGTAAATGTTGAAAAATATCTCATGAAAGTAGAGATCAGCAATAAAGGTTTAGGTTATTTTTATTCTTTAATAAGTCAATTCTGTTTTATGATAAAAATTACTTTCTGAGGGTAAACAAATCGGTGAAAAGTAAATTATTTTAATTAAAGAGTACTAAATCGCTGACAGAGAAAATTGAATGTACAAATAATAAATATTGATGGAATGTATATAAATTAAATTTTATTTGATTTATTTTGAATTAAATTATAACATCTTCTTTATATATAGGTAAAGGGGTACTTCTTTAGATATAGGTAAAGGGGTACTTCTTTAGATATAGGTAAAGGGGTACTTCTTTAGATATAGGTAAAGGGGTACTTCTTTAGATATAGGTAAAGGGGTACTTCTTTAGATATAGGTAAAGGGGTACTTCTTTAGATATAGGTAAAGGGGTACTTCTTTAGATATAGGTAAAGGGGTACTTCTTTAGATATAGGTAAAGGGGTACTTCTTTAGATATAGGTAAAGGGGTACTTCTTTAGATATAGGTAAAGGGGTACTTCTTTAGATATAGGTAAAGGGGTACTTCTTTAGATATAGGTAAAGGGGTACTTCTTTAGATATAGGTAAAGGGGTACTTCTTTAGATATAGGTAAAGGGGTACTTCTTTAGATATAGGTAAAGGGGTACTTCTTTAGATATAGGTAAAGGGGTACTTCTTTAGATATAGGTAAAGGGGTACTTCTTTAGATATAGGTAAAGGGGTACTTCTTTAGATGGTTACTCCCCTATGGTTTTATAAATGACTTTGACTAAATAGATCAAAGACAGAGGTTGTTTAGTCCAATATACTTTGGGACAAAGGAATATCACACTTCTGTTTTTATAAGGGGAGTAACCATCTAAAGAAGTTCCGGTAAGGGATTAATATTTGTTATAATACAATTCTTAATTACATGTTGAGAGAAATTATATCTAAGTATATCAAGTATTAAGTATTATAAAATAAAAGCTATTCATTACTGTCTAATATATGATATGCTTCTAAAAGCTTATTTAGGGCAACTTAACTTTCTCTTAATTCAAAGACATGAAATGAGATACAAGATACAAGCATACTCTGTTCTAGTGTAGAAACACAAAGATGGCTGAACTTTCATTATGAAATTTAATATGCTTCAATGAAAGATTAATATGATACGGTGTATATTTGGTTATGGATCGACATGATGAGAAATGATGATAATTTTTATCGTCTTAACAAATAACTGGATTAATAAAGGTAGATTTTTTTTCAGATTAGGATCGTACGATGTCAAAATTTTTGGTGAGAGGAGTACAGTAATAAGTATATAGAAATGTGATATGTTGATATTGATATTTTTGATCTAAATGAGAAAGGATGTATGAAGCTTATTGTATATGAAATTTTTATTAGAGTAAGGTGATATATCCTGGATAATATCGTTCAGGGATATAGACAGGACGTTTAGACTTCAACTAACGGACAGGCCTAGATTATAACCACCTTAAAGAGAAAGAACGACAGAAAAAGAAAATAAATAAATAACACAACAGGTTCTTACTTGCAAGGAGTGTCGTCTATCGCCTTATTTCTCTATCTCTGATTACACATTCCGAACAAAAACTAACTCAACACCTGTCCTATTGACTCCTTATTTTTCCATGAAATGTTCGAATGGAAAGGAGACCTCTTCATCATATAAAAATTCCGAGTCCAAAAAAGGGAAATTTTAACTTGGTTTAGTTTGCGAGCTTAAAATAAAACTATTGAGGTCCCCGACATCGTTTCGACGCCAAATGAAGAAAGTTGAAACAGAAAGTCTCTCCTGGTTTTAAATGCGTTTAAATTGATGTAAGAAAAAAAGGAACTTCACTGAATTTTACTTAATTGAACCTTTATTCTATTTCAAAAAACATTACTGACTAAAAGGGAATTACCCTTTTTAGAGTAGCCGAGTTGCATTGGAATCACTTGAAAACAATGTTTAACAACGACCATATCAGGGTCGATAACCAGATTGACAACACATTTTTTTACACTAATGATCACATCGATAAGATGATTTAAGTGTAGGTATGATATATATAGTCCTGTAAAGACCAATAAGATTAAAATGTATAAGCAAATGTCTCTTGGGCATACAAAATTCTTGCAAAACCCAAGAAATTCTTTTAACGTAGGCCTTTTAGATTAGGCCGTCTTAGGATAAATTAATATTGTTAAACATTTTATTTAATGAGAACAATTAGTGCCTCGAATTGAAGTAAGACATGAATTAGTAACAAAAACACCGTTAAAAGTGTCATAAAATTAACAGAAAATAATAATAGTAACAAAATTTCATCCTGATTCTAATGTCGCATAAATCTTTAATAATTTCAAGATAAAAAGAACTTTTTATATACTACGTATTTAAAATGAAGATAGTAAATATGTGTCATGTCAAAACAAATAAAATAACTTGCGGATTTTTTTCCGAACTAACTTTCCATACAGCGAAATTTGCTGAAAACTAATTAAATTTTACTGAAAGATGGCTGAAAGTTTTAAAATAATGCATTGTCATTGTGTTCAGAGCTATGCTAAAAGTTTCAAATGTCTAGCTATTCGGAAAGTTAGTTAGAAATCGATTGCCAGATTTGTACCGGACAAACAAACAAACAAGAAAGCAAACTAATCAAAACGTAGTAAAAAAAATAGATAATACTAACATTTTTGTAAAAAAAAAAAAACAAGTAAGGTGCGCTTCACGTAAGTACGTGAGGCGATAATCGCCGGTTTCTGTACAATTAAGTTTAAATATTAAGTGTAATAGTTAGCGGACAGACAGACAGACAGACAGAGCTGTTATATAAGGTTTCTTTTTTATTTTGTACAGAAACCTAAAAACAAAGGATGTTGGGTGCGGGTGCTGTAAAATATAGAAATGCGGCACTATTAGTCCAGGAGATAGCGTGCAAAAAAGTGTCTGACTAACATCAAGCTAGAATTTTGTATAAAAGTTAATCTTTTAGCACCTTTTAAGAATATGTGGTCGGCTAAGTTCGTCTGCGGGCCATAGCTTGGCAATAGGCATTTTAAAAAAACAAAATGGTGGAGAGCGGCCATGTGCCGCCAATTATGGTGGACAGTATGATTTTCATGATCCAGAGTACTGAATTAGTTAGTAGACCAAAAATCAAGTCGATGTCATTTTTACACTTGATAGTTTAGTTATTCCAATTTTATTAAAAATCAACGTTGTCATTCGTCAAGGGAAAAACTAACATCAACTTGATTTTCAGTCTACTAACTAATTCTGTACCCAGGATCATGAAAATCACATTGTCCACCATAATTGACATAATTGGTGAGAAAAGGCCGCTCTCCGCCGTTTTGTTTTTTTCAAACGCCTATTGCCAAGCTATGTCCCGCAGACGAACTTAGCCAACCTCCTATTCTTAAAAGGCGCTAAAAGATTGACTTGTATACAAAATTCTAGCTTGATGTTAGTCAGAAACTTTTTTGCACGCTATCTCCTGGACTATATAGAAATATGTTTTTAAATTATGTATTGAAATCAAGTGATCGAGAAGTTTAAGTACCTTCTTAACAAATTATTGATAAGGAGTATGTACGCAAAGAATAAGAATTGTTGGATTTGTTTGAAATTGAATTTTTTGAAATATTATTCCAGTACCCAACCACCATAAGGAAAATTCTTGTTTTTTTTTTACAAATAATATTTATAGAGAGTAAAATACTACTAAATATAATACTACTTGAACTGTTTTAAATTGTACAACGAAAATGTTAAAGCAAAAATAACACAATTAAATTAGAAAACAATTTATAATATACTGAGGTCTAAATTCTGGCATAAATTCCGTAGTAATGGATCGCTTCAAAAAAAACAACAATTTAAGTGAACAGATCGCTCGGACTGTTAATGACTTATATACTGCTTTCGAGTTGGGAGTAAAATAAATTTGAACAAATAATTCGCCAATAATAACCGTATTATATGTTAAGAAGAAATAATCATTTGAGGTACATAATTAACTCTCTCACCTGGCAGTCCATGTGACTTGGAGCCAGAATCCAGACTTAATTAATAAATGCAAGGACTTCTAAGTACCAATCATAACTTGCCTCATATATCCGAACCTTCTTAAAGCATTATTATTATGTTTTATTATAGGTTGCAAACGGGTTTTTATTTTCTATACCGGAAGTTAAAACGACTTTTAGGACGGATGTAAAAGTGTTAAACAATTTAAATAAGCTGAATCTAATTGGAAGATTTCTTAATATTAAGTCATCTACGCGTGTTATTTATGTTTTAAAAAAGAGACAGTAGAGACATTCATGGATATTGCTATCACGCTCATATGTCGTTGGTAGGATCGGTCTCTTTTATAGTGAGCTCCCTGTCTAAAGCTGTTCATTCTTAGATTTCAGCTATCTAGGGAAATAATGCACGACGTAGCTGGCTAAGTAAATCCTAAAAGTGGCGTAAAGTGTACATTAAGAGCTTTAGGTCTCTAGCAGAATACATATTTGGATCTTAAACACAAAAGTAATATGAGTTTAAAATTCGTATACATGCTTTTGACTTCTAAAGACTTAGGATTTTACTACTTTTTAATCTTCTTCGGGAGAAGATCCTTTTCTTCCGCTAAATGGAAGGGACGACCAAAAGGATTTAAAATTTGTCTTTATTTTTGGTTATATTTTTTGCTTGTGGGTGAGACTTTTTTGATCCACCCTCATAGGATGTTTTGCTATCTGCGTAGGGCTAACCTACGCCCTATGCCTAACTGGCTAGAGCCATAACTGGATACTGCGTTTTCAGAAAAACATCTGACATAACTAAAAAATAGAAGAAGACCCCATCTGCGTCCAGTGAGTGACGAAGAAGAGAAGACAGCTTACCACTTATGTGTGAAGAATGTGGAAGATTGCTCTTCCAAATCTTAGGAAAGGGAGAAATAAGAGTAGAAGAGTTAGAAACATTAAAGCGGCAAGACATCTTCTCCTTCATTATCCAAGAAAAGAGATTTGAAGGTGAAGCTGCGGTGATTTGATGGGTATCTGTGTGCCTGGTATTGGCAAAATGGATCCATAAGTGGTCTGATTGCTAGGCTAAAGGAGGAGCTGTGGCGATTTGATGGTTGTCTGTGTGCCTAGATTGGCAAAATGAGATGCCTAAAAATGAGTGCCTAGATTGGCAAATCGAGCAAAGGAAAAAAAATTAAAACATTAATACTAGTGTATGGCTGTATAGCTGAAAAGCTAATGCCAAAAAAAAAGCTTCACATTTTAGAAAGAAGTGTGTGTTAAGCCCGAGCTATTAATTTTATAGCATTTTGTTTTCATTTATAGCAGCTCAAAGCTTTTATGACTGGTGAAAATGAAATAACAACATTACATTTATGATCTGTAATGATTCCTCTCATGAAGACTTTCCAGCTGGCCTTCTTAAAGCTTGGATGATCTGAGTTTGTTTTGTTAAAGTATAAGTTAGATCCGCATTCAAGTCCGGCTTAGTTTAAGTATTCAAGTTGGATCTTGACTATAAGCCAGTGAAAGGTATCACAAGATCAGGTTGGGGATCTAGCCCTCAACTCCTCGTCGTTTCGTGCAGCCTTGATCTTATTGTACTTTTTATTCTAAATTCATTGCTGATTCATGCTTGAAAGCATTTTAAATACGACTTTCCATTGGTGTTATTAAAAAATCCTTTGTCAACAGTATTTTTGAATAGATGGTAACTCATCATTTGCTAATGGTGTTTAAACTTTCTTCGATATCTATTCAATAATTGTTATTTAAGGAAGATATAGGTAAATATTATTTTTACGACCTCTGTCTCAACTTCTATACTGATTTTTTTACTTGTCTCGCCGGCATTATGAAGATGACCAGAGATTAGTGGAGAGACGTCTTACTTCATCCTTAAGATATATGTAAATGTTTATCCTAAATAAAGCCCAACGTTTTGAGATTAAATAAAATCTTTTATCCTTCTAAAATCTATTAACGTTATACACGTTTTACACAAAAGAAATTTAAAATTATCAATGACCTTTTTTTTATATACGGTCTGACGTTTATGTTTCAAGACTCGATTGCTTTTAGTAAGTTATTACAAAAATTATAATTGAAAAAAGAACGACACGTTTTCTTCCCTGATCAAATTCATTAAAAATTAAAAAATAAATAAATAAATAATAATTCTAATTGAAGGAAAATAATTCGCATTAATCTAATAGAGGAATAAAATGTAGACTTTTTATATGATAAAGAATATATCAAGATAGTTTCTTTTTGCGATTTTGTAATTATTTGTAAAATAGTGCTTTCAAGAACTTTATATTAGTGCGTTGATTTTATCTCCAATTAGACATATTTATTGAAAACAACAATTTATTCATACTACACTTGTAGTTAAAAAAGAGAAAGATTTCTTGAGTACTAGCCTTGTAGATATGCAAAATATATCTTGATATTAAAATCATATTTGTAGATTAGTCTTAGATAAAGATGAAGGTGTTACTTAATTCAATTTTAAATTCAAAATAAATAAAAATTTTAAGATTTCAATAAGATAAAATAATTGTTTACACAATCTAATCTTATATTAAGAGTGAAATAACCAGGGCACGGTATTAATTTGCTTATGGTGTTGATTCATTGGTTTTATTAAAACAATCAAAACTAATTATCATGAAAAGACTGAAAATCATCGAAACACGTTTCAAATGCTGTAAAAGACTTTCTATAAAAATTTATCCAAACCCCTGAAACTACAACTAAACTACAACTAACTATAAGAAAGGATTTTTGAAAATTCAAATTACACAGAACTTTTGTTGTTTATTGTAATTTCTCCCCGCATTATCCTTTTCATTTTTGTCACAATCATACAAGAATAGAATTGTATGGAATTAGTACATTTAGGAAACACTATTATATTAGGAGTATAATTTAAACTCCAGCGTTGTCATATGTAAAAAGGATGTTGAAGGAATGTATCTTCCATTAGACAATGTATCTATGTAAAACATGGATCCATGTATCTTCCATTTGGTTTGCTGGTGATATGAAGTTTTCCAACTACTGGATGCTAATGTAGTAACGAACATTGAAATGGTGATAAGAAGTAGCTGCCAGTAGAACTCAGTAGATGGTTTTATTCTTTGTTGATAAGAGGCAATGGATGACGCGGGAAATGGATCTAGGTATTGGAAAATTGCGGGAAAGGAAAAGGGAGATGGCGGGAAATAATAGGGGGGTGTGGTGGGAAGTATAAATTGAACCTTTAATACTTAACAAGGAGATAGATCACGGTTATGGAAGAAATGAGTTGGAGTGCATTTTTAACTAATTCTCTCCCTTTTTTTTCTTTAGAGACTAATATTGGATTAATTTTCAGTGGAAGAAGCAAATTGGATTTAATGTCTTTTGGTGCGGTCACCAAGATGGTTGTTATGAGAAGCTAGATATTTTCTATTGAATGACATGAAATGAGGCATTTTTGAGCGAAATCTAATGGATCGCTAAAATTGTGGTCAAGTAATAGTAGAAAAATATTTTTTAAAAAGGTAAAAAGTTGTACAAATAAGATATTATTTTTCCCTAGTTGGCATTGAGATTGGGTTATTGAAATTATAAGGAAAGTAGTTGAGGTTGAGGGGCCCGAAGTGACCTTGAGACATAAGTAGAACCTCAGCGCAAGGTGGACAAGACTTAGACCAAACCCCTGTCTACAGAGGTGCAAACTGCAAACCCAGCGAACGCCAAACCGCCACCAGGAAGCGCCACCTTTCTAAATACCGACCAATGTCATACCGCATTTCTTACCTCAATTAAATACAATATCGGTAATTAATTATACATTTCTTGATATAAATGATACTATAAACCAATCTTTATTGGATATCGATCTAATTCATTAAATTTCCTCAGCAATTGAAAAAATGTTCCTTCAAAATACCGGTTTGTGTCAATTTGAGAGTTTTTACTATTAAAATTGTTCTTTTCAGAGTGGAATTATTTTGAAATCTGCTTCCGACTTTCCAAAATTAGTCCTTGTGAACTCCAGAAGCTACGTTTCTCACCTTCAAATTTTGAATGCCAAACTAATTAATTTGAATTTAGTGAAGCAACAAATTTTTTAGGAATCCAATGTCTTTTGGATTACATATTTAACCTTAGAACCTTCCTCTTTTCTACAAACGGTGTTTTACTCACTCAGCCAAAGGCTCAGTCAACATTCTAAAATTAAATCAAGGTTAAAAGTGCGTAAAAATGACATCGCATAATCAGTAATAACTTGTTTTGTTTTTAGCTTTACACTGTACACGTCAGGCAGATAGAGGTGAAAAGCTTTGTCGGTCATAATTTTTTATCATTGACCCTGAGAGAACATTCACCGTTCCAAAAAACAATGAATATTCATAGAAAAATTATAATTTTCATATCCATTACCTACAATGCTTTTAATATACATAAGAAAAGAACGCATATCGTCCCAAATCTAAAGATGTTAATGGTTTTAATGCTATAAAAGTTAAGATAAATTTAACAATAGATTTGGTACTGTACTTCCAAAGAAATGCTTTCTTAAATCAACCAGGTGTTTTTTTAATTAAGATTGATGTTCTGCAATATACCATTATGACTAATTTTATTGGCCAATAATAGATTTTTATGGTTTAATTAAAGCATTATTCAGTGAGTAATCGGGTAATACATTAACATGTTGATGAAGCCAAAGTAAGATATAATTACCGTCATTAGAGCTAAAAGCAGCGCACCTTACCTCTACCGCAGTTATTATTCGTAAGGCTAAATGGATGTTGACATCATAAGTGAGTCGCAATTATGTAAATCCATGGATGTTAAATGAACCTGGGTTGAGACGGAGGCGATTTTGTTTGAAATAGAGATAGGTGGGTGACTAGTGACTAGCAGACAAGTGTCATCTTCCCATTGTCTGGATAGTGTGTAGGAATATTAAGATGCGTCCTTGCATTGTACCGTATCTTGCGCCATGATCCTGAAGGTGTGGACAGTTAAAAGGTGTGACTCATCCACAAGAACAGACCGTTTTCCTTTGATGTTGTTGATATCTTTTATGTAACTGCTTAATCTGGACTCTGAACGAACATGGAAGTATTTGGGAAATACAGTCCAGGCACTCTAAGTTCCTCCATCCGTTCGGTTAATTCGATTCTTGTAACCTTTAATTCCATTCAAAATGTATCATTTTGTTCACGATGTTAATTCATCTTAGCGTTAAAGCAATATCCAACGATCCATTGGTTTAAGCTCGAATCTAACAACAATTCTTGGTTCCTCCAACAGTTCTTGGTAGTATAATGATTGAACTTATGTTTGTGAGCTTGCTGTAGATAATGTAAATAATTTTCTTGATTAGAGAGGTAATAAACTAATTTGAAACCATTTTTTTTAACTCCAACACTAAAAAATGTCTGATTGATATAACCTTCTTCTTATGACGTTAAAGTTCGATATGCAACGAAACAACAATTCATGGTTTCTCCAACAGTTCTTGAAGAGTACATTGAACTTATGTTTATGGGCCTGCTGTAGAGAATCTTTTCTTGATGAGAGAGTCAATAAACTAATTTAAACAATTTTTTTGTAACTCCATCAATAAAAAGATCCTGATGGACTTGACCTTTTTTATGTGACGTCAAAGAACGATATGCAAATGACAATTCTTAGAGTACAATGATTGGTCTTGTGGTTTGTAAGCCCTGATAAAAAGACTGCGGATCTGAGGATTGTATATTTTTTTTCTTGATTGGAAAAGTGTTAAAAGCTAAATTAAAACTATTTTTTATAGCTTCATCAATAAAAAGTGTCTTAATGGACATGACCTTTTTATGACATCAAAGAACTATATGCAGATATCTTATTTCATTAATATATCTTTTAAAGATGGAATAAGTGAAAGGCTTTCTTGGTAACTTAAGATTCAGATACTATTACGCAGTAATGAATAACTTTTTAGATTGCTCGCGACTCTCTCAATATTTTATAGCAATATCAAATGTTTTACTACATTTGAATTAAATGTTAATATTTTATTAGATGGTCTCTTTTCGTGAAAAGTTCGTTGTATTGACTGAGATTTTGAAATAATCATACATAATGAATAGGTTATATCACTTCTTGAAAAGAAATAAAGCACTGCAATTATAAAATTTAAGTTTATTGATCACAATTTTTCAATTTACCGTATGTATTAATAATACATTGTCATCGTCTTCTGAGCTACTCTAAGGGTTTCAAATGTCTAGCTACTCTAAGGAAATTAGTTAAAAATCGATTGCAAGATTTGTACTGGACCGACAAACGAACAAACAAAAGAACAATAACGCAAGCTAATATTAACGTAGTAAAATATAAAAATGTATATAAGTAGGTATGACGGCTATCTTTAGTTATTTATATTTCTAGAGTGACTATATTTTTGACTGACTATATATTTTTAGTATTTTAAGAGGCTAAAACCGGTCTGATTTATAATAAAGAAGTGTGGTGTTGGCCAATAAACTTACATTTTATAATTGCAGTGTTTTATTTCTTCCAACAAATGATATAAAGGATTCATTATTTTCTTTGTTGCATGAACGGAAAAGAAAATTACTTATAATAATAGTACATTACGTGTCGAGTGTGGAAAGTAGCATTTTGCATGCGAGTGTGGAGTTTACACCCGAGCGACAGCGAGGGTAGTAAAACCACACGAGCAATGCAAAATGCCGTTTTCGCACGAGTTGCGTACCGTACTTTATCTACGATTGTTAGATTTTAATAATAAATGCAGAAAAAAATAATAAACTTCCTGTATGTAAGCTCGTATTTCTCTTTTGATAAAGATGACATCAATTCGTTAGTTGTATTTTGTGCCGAATTAATTATTTCGGAAGGCGTATTATTCTCCTCATATTCGTCATAATCACTTAAATCACTCATTGATTTTCACAAAAAACTCGATACAAACAGTTACTTTTATTAAATAAACATCAAATTAGTTATGTTAAATGTAAACAAACTCGCTAATCGTGTGTAAAGTTGAAGAATTCTTCTTCTTTTCGTCACTAGAGTGGAAAAAAGAGGAATTATTCAAAACTATGAGACACACATGCGGAATTAATACAGGTGTGTAAAGAATCACTTTCTACAAATCTGAACAGAGATACAATGTTTATATTACGTATCAATCATAGTTAAAGAAAGCAAACCTTTTATTATTTCTTAAATACGCGTCTTTACCTCTACCTAAACCTAAGATATGTAATATTCATATTCATAGTCAACTATTAGTTCATTTTAAAAAAGGGTTCTATTATTTGATGCAGTATTTACTAAATAAGGAATTAAGGATTACATCTGCTAGGTCGTTCTTAAAATTTCAGTGTACAATAAAAAATAAATTTATTCAAAGCATCACTCAACCTTTCTTAAAAAATCAAATTACATATTACTATTTGTCCTAATCCATTAAGACAGCTGGATACAATCACTTATTACATAGTAACTCATAAGTAAGATTACAGAACTTAAGTATCTTATAAGTAGTAACAATGCTCTAATTATACTTCATTTGCTTTCTTTACAACCTTGGCCTTGACATAAACTCGGTTAAGTCTCTCATTAATTTCTTTAACTGTTTTAAACAGTTCTCATTAAAATATAATTAACACACTTTTTGTGTTATGCTTTAAAATTCCGACCTTATTACGTGGTAATTAATGATAGCAACTTATTTTTACAGAACAATACATCCTGGAATGACGTTCAGTCATTGATAAACTTCACCTAATTAAAACATTAAAGCTATTCAAGTTTCAACGGGAAGTTTAAAAAAAAATTGCAAGTAGAATTTTTTATAATGTGAATTCTCGTTATGAATTCATGTCAAGATAAAAATCATTTTTTGCACAAAATATTCGACTGGATATTATTAGTTTTTTTAATGAAATCAGTATGACTTCGATGCGAAGTTATGATTTTGTTCCACTCAAATTGATATCATGATTTTATTCATAACGAGCCCTTAGCTTCGCGTCAACGTTCTTATTTAATTAAGTAAATTAATATTGATAAGCTATTATACATAAGTTATAATATATATTGAAGACCAACAAATCTAAACAAACATTTACTTTTATTGGAATAAATGTGGTTGCCTTAGCTTAGCTATTAACAAATTATGATTTTATTCATAACGAGCCCTTAGCTTCGCGTCAACGTTCTTATTTAATTAAGTAAATTAATATTGATAAGCTATTAAGATAAGTTATAATATCTATTTAAAGACCAACAAATCTAAACAAACATTTATTTTCATTGGAATAAATGTGGTTGCTTTTAGCTTAGCAATAACAAATATAACAAATCATTTCGAGGTGGGTAATCGTCGACATCGGGGCACTTCTCAATTATATAAATAATTATTTACCTATAATATCGACCTTGGGTATATACAGTCCAATTTAAATAAAGGAATAACACAAACTGTCTCTGTACGTATTAGCCAACATTTTATTTCATGCGTGATGAAAATGGAAAAGACACTCAAAGTAACTCAAATAAACTCGTATTTTTGAAACTGTATTTATATTCCATATCTCTTTCAATTGATATAAAAAAAAAAAAATATATATATATATATCTAAAAAGCGTCCACGTTTGCGTGGAAAGAAAGTTTGTTTATTCCTTTATCGCCCACCACTTGTAAACATTCCTATCCTGAGCGGCCGGTAAAGTTCCATTTTACAGCCCTGTGGCCTGTAGTGTAGGGGCTGCTAGTTCGAAGAGGACGCTTCCTGGCCGCGGCGTGCAGGAAGCGCTAGTAGTTCTCAGCTGTTCAATTTGTAACCATCAATATTTTTATAACTGCGGTTTGTTTTGGTTCTGATGTAACCTTAATATGGATTTACTGTTTTGAAGATTACGTCAAAATAGTTTGCATGTTTAGTAATTAGTTTACATGTGGTGGGCGATAAAATAGTGTATGCACCACATAAAAATAGTAAGCGACATGACTGGCCTCGGGCGTTAAACGCACTCATGCTTTCAAACTTCGCCCTCGGCCTGTAATAACGCCCTTACTGCTGTAGGTACGTGCTAGCTAGGTATAGCTATTAAGAACACCTCCATAGACACTTCCATATCTAGCATAATTTAAATAAGACCTTTTTTTTACATATTGTAAGAAACTACGCTTCCAGTTATTGGTGGATTTTTTTATAATGGCTTACTTAACCTTCTTTTTTCATCAATTGAGTTAAGGTATAGCCAGTAAAGTAAATTAACCATACAGTATGAGGTACCAACTAACTTCGGGCTTCGGGCACCGGATTACTTCTTTTCTTATATACCTTATTTCCAGCCAGGTTTTGTCCGCTTTCTTAATGGTGATTGAAAGTAATCCGATCTGCTTTGACACTCTGCCTTTAAAGTTATCTCGACCTGTATCTCAGGCTTAGAGCCGGTAGATTTCATTAAAGCCTGACAACCTGTACGTAAGCATACGAATATATTGTATTTGGCTTGTTTTCTTGTTTTATTGGGAGCCATTTAATTATTTTTTATTGCTTACAATTTTAGCTCAATACTGATTATAACAAGCAAATATAATTTAAGATGTGTGAAATATAATTTGTTTGGGTCGAATATGAAAAAAGATTTCTCAGACATTAATTTTAACCATATTATTTCTATATCTTTCGATTTAGTTCGAATGGTATGGGTCCTTGATAAAATGGACAAGTGGAAAATAAACCCCCCGTAAAGTCTTTGTTGTTAACAAGTGGAAGAAATCTAGATTTAACAACGATACGGTTTATTGAATCCGTCTTATTTTGTTAAATATAATTTAACACTTTTTTTTATCTTATAAAAAGACATATTCAATATTATATTTATAGATAATAATCTATCAAGAGGAAAAAATAAATATCAGTAAACGGCTTTATATATTCATGGTAGTTGAGCATAGAGTTCTAATTTAATACATGAACTATTCAGGATAAATATATTTTCACAACTTTACCTTCTATCGATGCTTATATTTATGTATTCCTATACTGTCATTTTTATTGTATAAATTAATTAATTCTTCAAGGATATAATATAGATCTGCTAATGTATTCATTCATGGTGATTGACCATGGAGATATACAATTTTAAACGCGTGAATTGTTCAGGTTGGATATTGTTTACTGCTTCATATTTATTTATTCTATATTCATTTCTTATAATTCATTCCGTTTTTATTGACATAAAAATTAAATTTGAATAAATATAATAGGCGTGAGAATAGTTGGCATGGGAATTTTCTATCGAACATATAATATACAATGTTTTCTCAAATTCCCATGTACTGATCAGAATAATATAAACAATGATAATTTATACCGATTTTTTACTAAATTTAAATTTAGTCACTTAAATTTGATCTTTTTAAGTCATAAACCCATAGTAAATGCTTAATTTGATGTTGTTCCTGAAGATCGTAAAAATTATATGTCTCCGACTTCAAAAAAACCCAACAAAAAAATATTTTTCTAACATCAGAGAAGATTTGTGGTTTCTTGTCTGTCGCACAATTTTTGAGAACTAACATATCGTATAATATCTAACTATACATGTCCGATTTTAACGAAATTTGGATGTCAGTTCGTTTACTACATTAATGGTCCCATATAAGTTTTAACTATCTGCGCCCATTTTTTTCTCTTCGACATATAAACCTATATCTTCAAAAGAATTCATCTGATTTTTTATAAAATATGTATGGTTTGTCTTAAGTAGCCCGTATATAACCCTTAAAATTAATTTCAATCGTCTGCGCTTTACATTTTTCCGACATTTAGCGAATATACTTCCTGAACTCAGAGGCAAAATGTTAAAAGAAAATTAAGAAACACCTGACTCTTGATTCTTAAAAAAAAAAAAAATAATAATAAAATGAAAAGATAAAAACCTATATAGTTCAGTTTTGTATCCAATAATTAACATACAAGGAAGTCCGTAGAGTAATTATTTTGGCAATATAAAAAACCAATATTGTTACTGCGATCTATAAAGTTAATTTATGGATAATATCCTTTTGGTTGATTGAATTTAATTGGAAGTATTTTAAGGTCGACAGGGACTTCAAGGTCATTGAACATGAAGGTCGTTTAAAGGACTGTCAAGCAGCTAGCTTAACTCCGCCCAGGACACCTGCCAAATTTATTCCTGTAGGAAGTCCTTTTCCTTCCTTCCAGTTAATTTTATTTTATATTTTTCTTTATTTATTTTATTTTATTTTTTTTTTTTTGACAATTTTATCAAGGACACTTTTAAGATGAGATTAGGCTAAATAACTGATTTCTTAGTTTCTTAGCTTAGAATTTAAATCAAATTAATATTATTATTATTAACAACGGGAGACAGACAGAGAAAAATAGATTCCAGCTCCGGGACTCGAACCACGGGCCTCTATATGTCCAGTATTGCGCTTTAACCAACTGTGCTACACTGAAGAATAATTTCCTCTGTCAGTTTAAGCTTAGAATAACTCAAGCCGATGAAAAGAAGCGTTTAGTAGAAAGATAAATGGTTGGTGAAGACAGCAATAAAAATTAGACGATAAAGGAAGGGTAATAATGGATTACCAGAAAGTGGAAATGGACTAGGCACATTGCAAGAACTATAGAGCGTTTAACTATGGACATAGTGGTAGTAGTTTAGTACTTCCAACTAGAACGGGTAGGACGAACCATTTGTTCAAACCTTGCAATTAGGCCATCTTTTAGGCTCTTTTTACGCCCTGTGGTGGAGAGTTCCAGCTTCTTTACACTTAATACATTTGTAGATTGTATCGCCGAAGCGAGTATGGTGTGGTTATTAGTAAGCTATATAAGCGTGCGTCAAAGAGTGGGGGAAGAGTGCCCCATAGGGGGCACGTAGGGTGTCCCTTGCCCTGCTCCGAAATAGAACCATAGATGCAATTCAGAATATTATGGCACAGGATCGAACCCACGACCTCGAGTCGACTTATTGATAGCTGAGCGGGTTCCTTAAGACCATCGACCACGCTGGCTCGAGCTGACTTTATATGAACATTTATACTTAAATTGATTATTATTATTCATTTTTTCAAAGTAAAATTTTAATATTGTTTTATTCTTTACATTAACGTGAAGAAGCACTAGGTCCCAGATAAATTGTTACTCTGTTTTTTTAATATGAGAAAAAAATATAGACTGCATTAAACTATTATACAGAACCTTGAAAAATCATTTCTCCAGATGAAATATTACGATAAATAAATATGAAAGAAAATAAAACAATGACAAGCTGAGATCCCATGGCCTGAATAAACTATGCGACGATGACTGCAAAAGACAAGCCACCCGCGCCCCCCGCAGATATGGCATCAGAATAAAATTTACATAAGTCTCTGCGGGAGGTTTCGCTAGATTCACATGGAACGGCTTCAAAAGCGTCGAGATATATTCATTATGTAACGGGCTACGCGGTGCCTTCTCAAGAGATTCTCTCGGTAGCCGTAAATTTCCCATTGTTGGAGTTCACACCCCGATCCCAATTATCTGACTGCCGTAGAGAACGGTACATATCTTTACTAGGTCAGAGCTACTGCCTAAATCTTGATGGATTCGTCAATCTAAATCTAACTGCTATCATAACTAGTACTATCCTGCCTCTATTTTTTTACTATGTGAGAATTATTTTGCTAAAATAGTAGTAGACGAAATATCTGTTACGCTATCTTTATGAATGGCTTTGATAAAAAAAAAAAAAATACGTGGATTAGTGTGTTAAGGTGTTAAAGAAGCCAATTTAGGTAAAAGGTTTACAAAAATGTGATAATTACTCTTAGACTCGTTAAGGAAAGATATGAACGTCAACTTCTTAACGAACTACCTTTCTTTTGGGCAACTTTTTCCGCTGATTTAATTTAATTGCTGATTTTGCTGCTATCTTTTTGTAACTCTGTGCGTTAACAAGGAGCAACCTCCCAGTCTGCTTTTTAAGCAATCTAACTTTACTGCTTCGAATAGAACATTATAAAAGATCCTTTCTTCTTCGTCTTAACTTTCTCTAAAGCAATATTTGTTTCTTCTTTAAATACAGTAATACTCTGGACTTAAGTAATTGGTGGGACCGCGTAGCATACCGTGATATGAAAATAACGTAAGTCAAGGAATGCATTTAGATAAATTTTTAACTGGGTACTTATTAGTAAGGAAAAGTAGCATGTAAGTAATAACTTTTAATGGAAAACCTTTATAAAAAAAATAAATAAAAAAATCGAAAATGTATGAACATACAAAGTAATTTTTAAAGAAACGAAATAATACTAAAGCCGGGTTTACACGAGTAGTGTAAACAGGAGAGTTGAGTAGCGTGTAGAGTGCACTCTACTTTCCACTCTACCAATTTTACTAGCTACTCTACTCTCCACTCTACTCTACTGAGCGTTTTTTCGGGTTTCTACGGGTAGAGTTACTCTACTCGCTACTCTACTCTCCTGTTTACTCTACCCGTGTAAACCCGGCTTAAGGGATAAAAAACCTTTAACGATAAGTACAATAAAAGTTATTTCAGTCTGAAAATGAAAGCAATAATGGCTTGCCTCTATATACGCCAATATTGTAGACATTTGCAGAAATATGTATAAATAATGTGTCTTAGAATAATACAAAAAGAACTACAAATCACAGTAACATAGTCCAAATAGGAATACGAGTATGATACGCGATAAAACTCCTTTCACAAACCAAGTCCAAAAATAAATTCCAATAAAATATACTTCAGTATATTTTTTACGAAAACGGAAGCTATGTGATCGTTCTGAAGAACGAAAATTTTTAGATCTTCGATTTTAAAAATTCCAAGACAGAAATCCGTTTCAGAGACCAGGGAACATTTTTGGTTTTGTGGCGTCTGTCGGTCTGCCGCTCAATTTTTGCGAACCAGCATATCTTAAAAACTACTCGTCCAATTTTACTGAAATTTAGATTCGAATCGTCTTTTTATCGTAGTTTAAACTTGCCTCTATGTTATTTTTTAATCTTTTATTCGTAAATCGGATTCCAGAATCTCCAGTGTGATTAGGTCCTAAAGCACCACTAACAGTGTTTCCGAATATAAATTGAGTTTAAAACTAAAATATAAATCGAATATAGTTTTTGGATTCCATGCTAAATATTATGATGTGTTCATATTATAGGTTTGTTCCAACAACACTTCAAACTAGTCTCAAACTGTACGACGCATGCGCATTAGCGAAAAACGACCAATTGTGGTCTGTTGCGCATGCGTCGGACAGTTCAGAACCAGTTTGAAGTGTGGTTGAAACAAACCTTATGAGTTCTTCACAGATAATACTTTAGTTCCAACAATGACCTTGTCAGAAAAAATGACACCAGAATTTTTTTGTAACAATGATTGGTTTCAATCAGATAGAAAATGAAGTGTTGTCACACGCTCACTCAATTATTGACCAACGCCTTGAAATAGTATCATTGAAGTTTCGAAAGTGAATCGGAAGGGAAGTCAAACCATTGAAGCTTGGAAAATAACTTGTAATAAAGGCAGTCGCGTGCGGTAGCAGGTGGCGCCGCCATGTGTACTGGGCACTAAAACGTTCACCGCATTCAAAAGATGAGTTGAAAAGTGAAAAGAGACACATTTGACATGGGAAGATGACTCTCAGACATAACATAATAACAAAAATACATTACGTAGATAATAACAAAAGAAGTGGACAACGGAAACCTTTCCTCGCATAACAGGATTCATCCTGCGTTTGTTTTTGTTAACTCTTTTATTTCTTCTTCGAAATCCGTTATGTTGTTTTGTTTTTATATTTCTCGTTTGCTTTAAAGCTTTGTCGAGAAGATGTTTAATCCTTTTTAACAAATAGAGACTCTTAAAATGTGACAAATTATAAACTTAACTTGACAGTTAAAGAAGCTAATTCTTTCAAGACTTAAAACCAATATCTTTAGACAATTCAAAGGATACAAACTTGTTCCCTTACCAAAGGCAACTGTTATGATGATAATAACCATTATTATTATGGTAATTACCGTCAACAATTAACTAAAGACCGTAGTAGGTAGACAAACATCAATAAGAACTGATCGGTGTCTATCTTTCTTAATCAGCTCTTTCTCTTCGTGTTACTTGTTACTTTGTAAAAAGTTTAGTCTTACCACAAGACCACAGACTGAAGTTTTTTTTTTTTTAGAACGAACGAGATAAAAATCTATTATTAAACTGATTTTTTTTATATTATTATAAGGTAAAATCTGTAACAATAATATAAGTTATTGTCAAGTTATAATACAAAATAAAATATAAAAAATGAATTTGTCTGTGAGGCATTAATTGTCTAAACAAATAACCACAACGTTTATAAAGTGATTGGACTTAACTTTTAATTATAAATGATTTTTTATAAGAATTTATTTTCAATTTTTTTAAAGGGTTGATTCCCTGTCCTTAAAGATTTACCTATCCCTAAAGATCTATCCATTCAGACTTTAGACCTACTTTTAGAACTTTTTGAACTGAAATGAAAATTTGATTGTTCAAATACAGTGTGCCGTTTGTTCTTTTTTAACTTCTTTCGTCAATTAATTTCTTATTATTCTTTCTTAAAGTCTTATTATTATGTTTTTTTCTTAACTGTTTGTTCTTATATTGCTTTATTATTTCTTCAATATTTCGTACTTTTTAAACTTCTTTTTTTTATTTTCTTTATTACTTCTTATTATTTCGTTCATTCATTCTTTCTTAACTTAACTTTACTTTTACTTCATTTATTGGTTTAATTATTTGGTTCTTTCTTTACTTCTTATACTTATTACGTTTGTTAACTTTCTTAACTTTTTGTTCTGATATAGTTTTTTTTTGTAGTATTTCTTCTTTTTATTTATTTTAATTTTTAACTTCGTAAGTACTTATTATTTATTTCTTTATGTATTTCTCAACTTCTAATAATTTAGCAACATTTGGAACAAATTTCTTAACTTTCATTACTTCTTCTTATTTCTGTTATTTCAATTATTTCTTCATTGTTAACTTCTTACTCTTATGTTACTTCTTATTATTCTTTATTAATTTTTGTTTTGTATGGTTTTATTATTTCTTCCATTGCTTCGTTATTTTTTAACTTCTTAACTTTACTTCTTTTTTTTAAGTTCTTATTTGTTAACTAACTTTCTTCACTTTTTGTTTTTATATAGTTTTTTTAAAATTATTATTTCTTCTTAATATTTATTTATTTTTTAACTTCATAAATTACTTATTATTAAGTTCTATATTTATTAGTCAACTTCTGATAATTTCTCAACCTTTGACACACATTTCTTAACATTGTATTCTTCCTTCTTGTTGACTCTTTCTTAATTTCTTCTTCTAGATTTGTCTTAATATTTTTTTTTAAGATTCCAATTCCAATATGGCTGTGAGCAAGTTTCAAGATGTAGCGTTATAATACTCGTACATCACCATGTTTCAATGCTAATATAGTTTCACCTTATTGGGTTTATAATTTATGATTCAACTTATTTTCTTTCAACTGATAGAGGTTGACCTAAATAACGAGTCTGGTTTTAA
Organism: Gerris buenoi; assembly: GCA_001010745.2. Lineage (NCBI taxonomy): Eukaryota > Metazoa > Arthropoda > Insecta > Hemiptera > Gerridae > Gerris > Gerris buenoi. The sequence continues at coordinate 219,328 of KZ651228.1, forward strand.
TCATTATTACACTAATATGTTCTTAAGATAACAGTTATTTTATTATAACACGTCGGCATTACTAAATAAAAATAATATTAATAAATATATAAATCCAATAAATAATAAATATTTATTGGAGATAATTTTAAAAAAAGAACCGCACAGCTTAAAAGATTTTTAGATACATCGTGGTGTTTACGAAAATCAGTATATATTTTAAGTATTAGTAAATTTATATTAAATAATTACACGAATAAAGAACTTTTTATATATTACGTTTTTAAATTTGAAACCTGTCAAAATAAATATTGTAAATATGGGAAATGTCAAAACAAATTAAATAACTTGCGGATATTGTCCGAACTAACTTTCCATAAAGATCCATAAGATGGCTAAAAGTATAAAAAAAATGCATTGTCATCGTGTTCTGAGCTATTCTAAAAGTTTCAAATGTCTAGCTACTCGGCTTGTTAGTTAAAAATCGATTGCAAGATTTGTACTGGACAAACAAACAAGAAAGCAAGCTAATAAAAACGTAGTAAAATACGTTTTTAAACAACATAAAAACGTTTTTCAACACAAGTTTAAATATATGTATAGTAAAATATTTGCGGTTTATACTTTATGTGTTACAATATGTACTTCTTTAGATTGTTAATCCTCTTATAAGAAAATCAGAGGGGAGTAATAATCTAAAGAAGGTGTACGAAATGTTCTTCTTTAGACTGCTACTCCCCTTATAAAAACAGAAGTGTGATATTCCTTTGTTCAAAAGTATATTGAACTAAACTACTAAACATCACTTTTTCTTTATAGTTATTTAGTCAAAGTTATTTATATTCTAAAACAACATAGGGGAGTAACAATCTAAAGAAGTACCCAGAATTAATCGTGACTACTCAGTTCTTAAGGCAATAGGCATGAAAAAGTTGTGTGTTTGTAAATTTTGTACGCTGGCAGCATTGAGTAAAATAAGTATTAGAGATTAGAGATAATTGAAAATAATTGCAAGATAAAAGGAACTTTTTATATACTACGTTTTTAAATATTCTGCCATAAATTTGAAACCTGTCAAAATGAAGATTGTAAATATGGGACTTATCAAAACAATTATAATAACTTGCGGATTTTTCCGAACTAACTTTCCATACAGCACAATTTGCTGAAAGAAGGCTAAAACTATTTAAAAAAGTGCATTGTCATCGTGTTCTGAGCTATTCTAAAAGTATCAAATGTCTAGCTACTCGGAAAGTTTGTTAAAAATCGTTTGCAAGATTTGTACTGGACAAACAAACAAACAAACAAGAAATCAAGCTAATAAAAAATAGTAAAAAAAAAAAAATGTTCAAATAAAAATATTTTAAGACACAGCACATTTCAATCTCATACGGATGTTGAAAATCGAGCTGTTTTAGAAAATCAGCTTTTAGCAGATATTTCAAGTATTAGTAATACAATTTTAATTAAAAATACATTTACCAGAATAAATATTTTTTAAAATAAATAATTTGTTGTTCATAATAATGATGTGATTGTCATGTGTTGTAATACATTACTTTACATCATAACTACAAAATCGTCATTAAATTTTATTTTGCGAATATAATTATTCAAGAAAAATCAATCGATTTTTTTAAAAACAACAAAATTACCATTAAATTTTATTATGCTAGTAACATTATTCAATAAAAATCAATAGAATTTTTAAAAATTTCCTTTGGGTGGTAAATTAATAGTCTATATCAACTAAATTAAAAGGTATTTATAGCTTTAACAAAGGGAATTACCCAATCAGATACAATTTTTGCAATTCGTTAACACTGTAATTATACTGCTTATGCGTATAAATGTGTTGCAACGCAGTTCTATTCCCATATACATTTATGACATCAAAAAATCTATTTTCTAGTTATAAAAAACTTAATTCGAGGTTATTAACAGATATTTGTCTCAATTATATATTACAGATATTTTTCTCAATTCATTAACATTGTAATTATACTGCTTATAAAAATGTTGCAATGCAGTTGTCTACACATATATTTTTATGACATTCAAATATATCTAGTTTCTAGTCATAAAACTTAATCGGAGCTTAATTACAGATAAATTAGTCAGTACTTACAAATAAATTAGATCAGATGTCCAACAAACATTTAAAACCATGTCTCTTACCTAAAACAGAACAAAACGAAAATTAAAACAATGTATCATAAAATTTTATTATAATAGTTTGTTGTTTCAAAATGATAAACTATTTTATCAATGTTAGTCTAGGGGCACACTGGGGGCAAAACAGTCTGCGGGTTGTCTGCGAAGGCTGTCTACCGGTGCAAAAGATTGTTGGACGACGACATTTTTGTCGCCTGCGACATCAATATTATTTTATATATTATATCAAATATAATGATTTCATTTTAGCGTTTCAAAAAAATGGTGATAATTACAGCGAGAGGACTTAGTTTGAAATTTGTATATGACCACCATCTTGAATTAAAAATGGCCGATTGGAAAACCTTTTCACAAAAGTTGTTGGTGTTATAAAATGAAGCTAACTTCAAAATTTTAAGGTTGTTGTGCAATTGGTTGCAGAAGCAATTGAAACCACTGGCCTTATGTCACTGAAGTTTTGTAGGTTGGTTTCTCTTACCTCCTTGATGTTAACTAAGAAATATTTGTATGATCTTTAATAAAATTCAGCATGTTTTATGATCAGATTAATACTTTTTAGTTGACACCTAGGAGGTAAGGGAAACCCACCTAGAAAATTTCATGGTCATTGGTCCAATGGTTTCAGAGTTATTGTGTTCAGTCAGTGAGTGAATTTGGATTCTATCTGTATTAAATATTTAATATACCTATATTTTGAGCATGACATCAATAAATAGTCTTAAGATACAGTTGAAACTGAAACCATTTATGTAATCAAATAGTGTCCCGAAAACGGCAAAAACACACCTCGAAATTATTTATTATTTCTTTAGTAGATTATTACCCTCTATATCTATATGTACTTGTTATTGCTAAAGCCGTGTCCAGACTGCCGAACCGAACAGAGCAAACGAATCGAGCATTGGTCTTTGCGCATGCTCAGTATAAAGTGCGCCTGCGCATCTCAGACTGGGCATGCGCAGAGACAATGCTCGGCTCGTTTCCACTGTTCGGTTCGGCAGTCTGGAAGAGGTTTAAGCTAAGGCAACCACATTTATTCCAATAAAAATAATTGTTTGTTTTGATTTGTTGGTCTTCAAATAGATGTAAATAATTTATCTAAATTAATTTAGTTAATTCTACATTTTCTCTCTAAATATAGAACCAAGCCTTTTTCCACGGACTAAACGACTTGTATTATATAACTTAGGAACTAAACTTAAAGCTTAAGAATAGCCTAATGTAAGATGTAATTCTGTCATTCACTTTGACCACAGAAATCTATCTAAAATCTATCAGAAACTCTTCAACTCTTGCTTCCTGTAAACCAATGATGATTCAATTCAATCCTCGACAGACCGATCAGCTGTTGATTTTTCTTTTGTGACAGAAAAAAAAGATATAATCCACGTCGACGTCAGTCGATAGGTCCTTGACAATCAGGCACGTTCGTCGTTTTGAAATGGAAAGTCCGATATATTTCTCTTTACTATTTTCCAAAAAAAATCAAAAACTACTCCTTCTTATCATCTATTCAATCACGCTTCATCCTTGAAAATGAAAATCCGGTCTTATCAAAAAAAGGACAAAATGTTTCAAGATCCTCCCTTGAAAGAAAATAGAAATAAGTGTCGAAGAAAAATAATATAGTTTTATTCCATTCGACAATAAGATGTTCAAATCATTTTTTTAAAAAAACCATATTGACAATCACTTTCGAAAAAGAAATGTAATAACACTTTATTGTATTTTTGTTTTATTCAGTGCTATAACCGTCGATAAAATAACTTAGCAGTGCAATAAAAATGAGTTAAAAAGTTGTTCTGTTCTAAGTGCTTCACGCTGAGGGAGGATGAGAAACAAATGGGTGAAGAAGGTTGAAACTTGTATGGGATCAACAACTAATGACCTATCATCAATACGACATTAAAATTAGTAAAATTTGACCTAGTTTTTAAAACACGTTTGCTCGCAAAACTTAAGAGGTAGACAGACACGAGACACGGAACCCAAAAAATGTTCCCTGATGTCTGAAACGGACTTCTGTCTTCGAATTTTTCAAATCAGAGACTTAAAAATTGTTCGTTCTTCAGAATGATTACAGAGCTTTTATTACCTTAGGCAAGCCCGAAAGCATAAATTGTTACAACGTTTTCATTAGCTTGCTTTCTTGTTTGTTTGTCCAGTACAAATCTTGCAATCGATGTTTAATTAACTTCCCGAGTAGCTTGGCATTTGAAACTTTTAGAATAGCTCAGAACACGATGACAATGCATTATTTTAATACTTTTATCTTTCAGCAAAATTTAATTCATTTTCAGCAAATTGTGCTGTATGGAAAATTAAAAAAAAAGTATATAAAAACTTCGTTTTATCTTGCAATTATTGTGTCATCTAATTATTTTGATGCGAACTTCTCTCTCATGATTAAATTTTATTCTTTGCTTCGTATTTGTCTCTGTCAGTATCGTTCCTCGCATTTATTTTTTAATATAAATGCAACAAAGTTCGATTACAGATGAAATTTATTTTCTTAAATTCCCATTTTATGAAAATAACACAAATTAATAGTACTATAAATGCTGCTAAGACGTTAAATTCAATGACAAATTAATACAAGAAAGATCAATTTGAAGAAATAAACTTTTTATAATTTCAAGTAAATGTAAAAAGTTAAAGTTTTGTTTCAATCGTCAAATAAAAGGCCTGTTTTCTTTTTTTAAAAAAGAAGATTATTACTTATGACTGTACTTATTTTTTAACGATGTTAGAACTTAGATATTTAAGTATCATAATATATATTTGGAGCAAAGAACTTTGTATGAACTTACACTCATTTCTATCTTAGTATAAGATGAGTCTACATACCACAAATCATCCTGGGATATCGTGCTGATAAAGGTCACTTGTTTTTTCAAAAGTATTTCTTTAAAGGTGAACTGCAATGCCAAAGTTTAAGATTGGAAATCGAACTTATTTTTTCTGTTATAGAATATAATTCTTCAATAGTTATAATAACATTTCTAAAATTCTTCGAAGTAAGAAGAATCTTGTACAAGAATTCCCTAGTAGATTTTCCTAGAAGAATTTCCTAGAAGATAAGGTTGATTTATAAACTTTATATAATATATAAGGGAAATAATAAATGACATAAGAAAATTGGACCCTAAACAATTTTTCTATCTAGCTTACTCTCCTATACAATTCCTAACTTTTGTTCAATAGTAAGTGAAAAGATGGTATGATAAATTGTCTCGGTAAATAACAAAATCTGTTCGAGGAATCGACAAAACTTTCCTCTTATAGATACTATATTTAAATGCCATAATATCTCATTAAATTTATGTATTTTTATTCATATTGCTTTCGAGCTTAACGAAGGTACAAGAAGCTATGTAATCGTTCTAAAGAACAACATTTTTTTATGTCATGTCTATGATTTCAGAAATTTCATGACAGAAAACAGTTTTGGTCCCGTGTCTGCGTCTGACGGTTTCTCGCTCAATATTTGCGAACCAACATATCTTAATAACTACTCTACTCGTCCGATATTATCGAAATTTGGATGGTATGCCATATAAGTGTTGTCCGGTCTTGGTCCCATATAAGTTCCAACCTTCTGCGTCCATTTGTTTCTCTTCCACACGCGCACAAACATACATTTATTAATTTATACCTGTATCTTCAAAAGTTCTCATCCGATTTTTATGGAATTTAGATGGTTTGAATAAAAAAAAGTAGCCCGTAGAGAGCACCAGATTAATTTCAACTGTCTGAGCTCTTTAAATATTGCTAAATTGATAATTTAATTCATGTAAAAAATCAAAACTATTTCAACAGATTTTTAAAAATTTGGCTGTAAAAGCATAGAATTATCAAAAATCAAAGTATTCAAAATATCAAAATAGGACACGAGGAAGCTATAAGCCACATTAATTAGCAGAGTATTTTAACAAATGATTTTGAAAATAACAGTTCGCATTTTCCTCTGTATAGTATTATATCTGCTGAACAATTAATTTACTTTTATAAACTGTAATGATTTCAATTTATGAGGTGGTTAGAGGAGGTTAGAGGTTGTTAGAGGTGGTTAGAGGTTGTAAGAGGTGGTTAGAGGAGGTTAGAGGTGGTTAGAGGTTGTAAGAGGGGGTTAGAGGAGGTTAGAGGTGGTTGGAGGAGGTTACAGGTTGTTAGAGGAGGTTAGAGGTGGTTGGAGGAGGTTAGAGGTTGTTAGAGGAGGTTAGAGGTGGTTAGACGTGGTTAGAGGTGGTTAGAGATTGTTAGAGGAGGTTATAGGTGGTTAGAGGTTGTTAGAGGAGGTTAGAGGTGGTTAGACGTGGTTAGAAGTGGTTAGAGGAGGTTAGAGGAGGTTAGAGGTGGTTAGAGTAGGTTTGAGGAGGTTAGAGGTGGTTAGAAGAGGTTAGAGGTGGTTAATGTGGTGGTTAGAAACCACCTCTAACCACCACATAACCTCCTCCAACAACAGTTGCATTTCTAGATTTCATTGAATTATTAGCGCCACGTGCTGATCAGTTCCTCTTTTCAATTTATTTAACACTTTCCCATTCATTATTATCTTTACACTTTCTACTATATTGATTTCAATTAGGTTTGACAACAGAAGAAACTTATTGAATTGATAATCTACTTAGATACAAAGCTCTACTCACAGATTCAAAGCTTGTCAACCTGATATAATGTGAAAGTTATTAGAAGATATTAAGTAATAACTGACTGTGTGTAAGGTGGACTTTCAAACACACTAATGCTTCCGTGTTTACAACTATAGCTTCCACCGGATGCAATTTCTATTTGTTTACGAAGCACATTCTTTTAGAAGTAATGCGTCTGCAGATTATAACATAATATTTTACAATTAAATTATAAGTAATAATTTACTTATGCTACACCCTTATAATTATATGAATATAAGTTAATAGATGGCTGTAGAGGTGTAGATAAATTTGTAGATTAAACAAGCATTTCGATACGTTTCAACTTTATTATAAAGTAACAACTTTATCTCTGTAATAACTTTATCTTCAGTCGTTAACTTACAAACTTTTTTCCAAAAGGCTACAAAATAATAATTAAAATTAGCAAATTAGCAAATACAACATTTCCAATAATAATAATTCTACTTGTATCTTAGTTCCTTTTATTTCACACTTATTATAATTATTTAAAATATGGAGTGAACATAAAATAAAAAAAAAAGAAGTAAATTAACTAGGAATAGGAAATAGGAAAATAGTTTGTAAGTTAACGACTGAAGATGACTTTATAATAAAGTTGAAACGTATCGAAATGCTTGTTTAATCTACACATTTATCTACTCCTCTACAGCCATCTATTAACTTATATTCATATAATTATAAGGGTGTATCATAAGTAAATTATTACTTATAATTTAATTATAATTATAATATCAACCTGGAGATGGAAAATACCAGGAGTAATTTCTTCAACAATCTTTGTTTAGAAGAATCTAAGATAATCAAACTTTTCAACAAGTTCCTTTTATTCCATATTAAGAAACACCATACGGAGAGAAATAAAATTTGGACTTTGAAATCTAATGTTATAAAACTTTGTAGAAGAGTTGATAGTAGAAGAGTTTAATATTAGATTTAAATATGGTATTTTGGGTTTATTTTATGTACACTCCATATTTTAAATAATCATAATACGTGTGAAATAAAAGGAACTAAGATTACAAGTAGAATTATTATTATTGGAAATGTTGTATTTGCTAATTTGTAATTTTAATTTTTATTTTGTTGCCTTTTGGAAAAACGTTTGTAAGTTAACGACTGAACGACTGAAGATGGCTTTATAATAAAGTTGAAACGTATCGAAATGATTGTTTAATCTACAAATTTATCTACACCTCTACAGCCATCTATTAACTTATATTCATAATATTTTATATAATTTTTTTTTAATTCCTTATGAATGAGTAATAATGAATCGATGAATTATTGAAGCAAGTTACGTAGGATATTGTACTTTATTATTTCCTTTGTTATTATTATTATTTAGGGATCCTGTACTTGTTATATAGGGCACTTCTTTAGACTATTGCTCCCTTTATAATGAACTTAGCCAACCAATATATTCTTAAAAGTCACCACAGACAATTTGTACAAAACATTCTAGCTTGATGTTACTCAGATGCTGTTTTGCGCCTGGGTCTATTAGTAATTTCTTTGGGAGAACCCCATGTTATTGAAATATGTTCTCATTTGAAAACAAATACGTAACATTAAAAGGTAGAAACGAATTGGACATTCATCCATTTGTATAGCCCAGATTCATGTCCGAATTCAACGAATCATTGAGAATCATTTAGTCGTCCCCACATTCAAGTTTTACTTTCGGCTATCAGTGTAATGCTAAAAGTGAAAGCACTTTTATACATCATCTAGTTTTATAATGGCAACTCATAAAAAATCGATTTGATCGTTTGAGAAGGAATCAAGTAATGGTATGTTGAAAATGAAAATAAAAGTGATGGTAATATAAGAGCGTTTATATGTTGCTGGATCCAAGTGTATTAGAGCCACTTGGAGCTTCTGTTTGCATCATTAGTTCCCGTTTCCTCTTAACACACCATCATCCACTCGGCTACTATATTTTGGATATCATGCTGTTCTGAAGTCTTCACACTCAATTTCATTTCTTGGTTGATTTCTCCTTTTCATTCACTTCGACATTTTGCTAAAAGTAAAAAGTATTTTCACTTTCAATTATGATATATAGAATAAAAAATCGTTAAAATTTTTAATAAAGGCTATTTTAAAAGTGATCTTCTAGATGTACAATTAGGTATAAGGACGCATCTTTATACGCCAGAAATTCAAAGAATTCCCAATGGCTAAATTCTTAAAGTGGCCACTATTATCAATTTTCTTGAAGATTGTAGGAGTTTCCTAAATCAGGACAAATTGTGGTCCATTCTGTGATAATTTAACGCTAGAATGTTTTGGAATTTGGAATGCTTTAAGGCAGGGCATTGCAATCCCCAACCGCGGGTGCCGCGCTGTGCCGCCTCTGGTAAGTTTACACAGCACTAAAAGTAGAGAGATTTTAAGTACCTAAAACTAATAAATGTAAAATATGTCACCTCGGAGACTTCCAAACCTGTAATTGTGCCTATATAGACAGAGAGGTTGATGACCCTTATTCTATATGGGTTTATGGGTTTATGGGGTGACAACTAAAAATTGCCAACCCTGACCATGCGGACCATGAATTAAATATTGCTTGAAAGACAATTGATGGCCAGAAGACCACCCCATAATAACCTAATTTTGGTTTTATATTCGTCAAAGATTAAGATAGGGCAAAACTTAATATGACTGAAAATCTTTCCTATAGTAGAATTAACAGCTGATGATATCATGAAAGGTCTAAAATGCTCTAACTGGAACTTAAGTCGAAAACCCAATTATTCAAAATCTAGAGCTGCGAGGCATGATTCAAAATCGACAATTGCCATATTCATAGAAAAATATACTAATTTAAACGTCCCAATAATGATCAACAGTTGGCATTTTTGATTAAAGCAATAATTAAAATTAAATTAAACGAATTATATTTACTAGAATAAATAAGATAGAACATTTACTAAACTAATTGTTGCTATGGATTAGAATTGAAATATAGAGAATGACAAAGAGTTAATGATAGTAAATTCCGTTTTTGCGACCTCTTTAGATGGCCATCATAAATTCGTTTCAATAATCAGAAACCCTAAATTGGTCCATACTGATCTGTATTACACATAAGCTTTGGGTTGCTGGCAATAAACTGATAAATTCACAAATGTCGGTAGAAATAACACATATATACAGAATTAGAATTAGGAATACAAAGAAGCTTGAATTAAGGATTCACACTACACTGTGCAGGTGCCGAGCAAATGATTGTTTGGAGCACGGTGAAGTATTGTCTAATAGGGTTTCAATAGTCAGTCACATATACATTAATGATTTCTCTCGAGTGGCTGTAATATGAACAACTCTATTAATAATCCAAACCTCAGCTTGAGGTTTTGCTTGGCCCCAGAGTGTAATGTGAATTAGCCTTTATATGGTGAATTACGATATTTTTTCACCTTAAAACTTAAAAATAAGTAAAAAAAAAAAATCTATTTCTTTCCTTTTTTTATACAAATCTGATTTTATTAACTTTTTTTTGTAAAAATCTGATTTATTTTACTTTTATTTCTTAAAGAACCTTTAGCCTTGAAAGACAATCAGGCCAAAAGACTTTAAGAACCAGTATTGTTACTTCTTTTGAATATTATACTTAGCATCATCCTGATTCATGATACAGAGCTAATTTTGGAAGAGCAAATAACCTTCTACTCCTTATTTTGTTTGTTTTATAATTACAAGCTTCTCGATATAGACATTCATCTCTTATAACTTATACTTACTTGTTTAATTAAATTCTTTTCTTGCATCATCCATTCTATCTATTCTTCTAATTTTAATTTATTCTATTCATAAAGGATTTAATTAATTTAGTTAGCAATATGGTTACTGATTGGGATTTGCTGCTTATTGTCCAAGTAAGTAAGTAAAATTTTAATACCCTATTGTTTAGTTATTAAAAACAAAAAAGGAACAGTGGCTCTAAATTGTCTACAACAAGACATAACAAATATAATTAATTAATTTGTTTATTTTAAATAGAGTCTGAAGGATAAGTGGACGGAATGTTCTTCTTTAGATTGTTACTCCCTTTGTAAAAACAGAAGTGTGATATTCCTTTGTCCCAAAGTGAATATGACCAAAAACATCCCTTTGCCATGATAGTGACTTATTCAGTCATTTATAATCTAAAAAAAAAAAAATAAATAAATAAAAAATAGGAGTGTACCAATCTAAAGAAGGTGGAAGGAATGTTCTTAAAACAGATACTCCCCTTATAAAAACAGAAGTGTGAAATTCCTTTGTTTCAAAGTACGTTGGACTAAACATCTATTGCTATAATAGTTAGTCAGTCATTTATAATCTAAAAAATAAACAGAGGGAGTAACGATCTAAAGAAGGTGTACGTGTACGGACTGTTCTTCTTTCGACTGTTACTCCCCTTATAAAAACAGAAGTGTGATATTCCTTTGTTTCAAAGTACATTGGACTAAACATCCCTTTGCCTTAATAGTTAATTAGCCAGTCATTTTTAATCCAAAAAAAACGTAGGGGAGTAACCATCTAAAGAAGTACCTCACAATGTTACAAAAGAGAAATTCTTTCATTTTAACTCTTTAAATAGAGAATTCGATATTTAATATTCAAATACCAACTTCTTTATTGGTATTTGAAATGAAGACATTTTGAAAAGGTATTTTTATCATCTTGGAGACGAGATTTATTTACTAAAGTAATAAATATTTGTCATTTGATATTGACGATAGTTAAATATCACTGTAAAGATGTGTGTGTTAGGAGGTGGAATTGGAAGATGGGCGGTGGTCCGATTTGATCACTTTTACCGGATGAAAGGTAAAGGCCTACGGACCCCGACTAAGTGTTTGGGGCGGTTTCTCCTCCGGGACCGGATTGTTAAGTTCCTGTTTTTTGATTTCTAATTCTCTTTTTTAACTCTATATCCCCCCCTTTTAATTTTTTTTCTATAGTTTTTCGAGTGACTGGTGAAGACTGTCGGTGGGGAGTGTGAGAGGGCTTTTGCCCGAAGCTTTTTAAAGATACCATAGTAAGTAGAAGAGTAGAAGGTGCTTTGAAGTCTGGTGTTAGAGTAGGGAATGGCCTACTGGCCTACTCACCTCTGCCACCTGTACCCTTCTCCAATCTTCTATCTTCTTCTACATTATCTCTTTTTCCACACATCTTCTCCTTCCTTCATCTATACTCTTCGATAATGTTTCTTTTTTTAAAAAAAAATAAAATATCGCACTCTTCCCAGAAACTCATTCACAAAGTTTTTATCTAGCTTTTATTATCTTTTTTTTCCCCTTCTTTTATTATTCTTTTGTTTCTTTTCCTCTTTCTTTATATTTTTCGTCGTTTCTTTCAGTTCTCATCCCGATTTTTTTTGTGTTTTTGTTTGGAGGAAGTAGAAAGTTCCGAAATATTTCGTAAAAACAAAACAAAAATCATATGTATGAAACGAATTCTTTATTCTTAAAGTTTCACAGATGTCACGATTTTATATTGATAAAGGGTATTAACAATTAGTATAAGATTAACAATGGATACAGGCAATCTACACAAGGTTGTTGGTCGATTGTTTATTAAGAATTAGGTTTGAATACAGTATAAATACAATTCAGACAACTTCCTTATTAGAGTGGTATATTTTTAGACAAGGTTTTGCATACAGAAACACAACTTTTTTGTTTCTAATATGAAGAGGAAGTATTGTGATGGAACGAAAATTCGAATTTGTGATTTGGTTGATTTTAGTACCTTTTGAGGTCCCCTTGAGCCCAAAAAAGTGGTTTTTAAAAAAGTCTGGTGTTAGAGTAGGGAATGGCCTACTGGCCTACTCACCTCTGCCACCTGTACCCTTCTCCAATCTTCTATCTTCTTCTACATTATCTCTTTTTCCACACATCTTCTCCTTCCTTCATCTATACTCTTCGATAATGTTTCTTTTTTTAAAAAAAAATAAAATATCGCACTCTTCCCAGAAACTCATTCACAAAGTTTTTATCTAGCTTTTATTATCTTTTTTTCCCCTTCTTTTATTATTCTTTTGTTTCTTTTCCTCTTTCTTTATATTTTTCGTCGTTTCTTTCAGTTCTCATCCCGATTTTTTTGTGTTTTTGTTTGGAGGAAGTAGAAAGTTCCGAAATATTTCGTAAAAACAAAACAAAAATCATATGTATGAAACGAATTCTTTATTCTTAAAGTTTCACAGATGTCACGATTTTATTTTGATAAAGGGTATTAACAATTAGTATAAGATAAACAATGGATAAGGGTACAATGTACACAAGGTTGTTGGTCGATTGTTTATTAAGAATTAGGTTTGAATACACTATAAATACAATTCAGGTTACTTCCTTATTAGAGGGGTATATTTTTAGACAAGGTTCTGCATACAGAAACACAACTTTTTAGTTTCTAATATGAAGAGGAAGTATTGTGATGGAAAGTTTTTAAAAAAAGGTCTGTCTGTCATCTGTATCGACTGACGAAATTTGCCTCCAGTCGAAATCGAGAAATTAATTTTAGCTCCAAATCTGGTGGAAATACTCCCCAAAAACTCTGAAAATATTATTTCTCGAAAACGGTTCCGACGATTTTAATTAAAATAGTTTCCAAAGAAAATCTTTAAAAGGTCTGTTGGGAAGTTGTAAAATTTAAAGCTTTTAAGTTTCCATTAATTTATTTAAAGCGATATTTCTACGTTCCTTGGGTCATTTTTAAGCTTTTCTTAATCACGAGCAATTCTCAAAATTATATTTTCCTTTACAATTTCAAACTCCTAATCAAAATCTTCTTATGTGCCTACACATCATTGTCATTACTTAAAAACCATACTTTAAAAGACAAAAACTATTTAAAAATCTTTTTTTCTTCAAGAGAAAAAGTGTCAGAGTTAATTAAAAAATGTTTATAAAGGTATGACATAATATATGAATACCTTTATAAACATTTTTTAATTAACTCTGACACTTTTTCTCTTAAAGAAAAAAAGATTTTTAAATAGTTTTTGTCCTTTAAAGTATGGTTTTTAAGTAATGACAATGATGTGTAGGCACATTAGAAGATTTTGATTAGGAGTTTGAAATTGTAAAGGAAAATATAATTTTGAGAATTGCTCGTGATTAAGAAAAGCTTAAAAATGACCCAAGGAACGTAGAAATATCGCTTTAAATAAATTAATGGAAACTTAAAAGCTTTAAATTTTACAACTTCCCAACAGACCTTTTAAAGATTTTCTTTGGAAACTATTTTAATTAAAATCGTCGGAACCGTTTTCGAGAAATAATATTTTCAGAGTTTTTGGGGAGTATTTCCACCAGATTTGGAGCTAAAATTAATTTCTCGATTTCGACTGGAGGCAAATTTCGTCAGTCGATACAGATGACAGACAGACCTTTTTTTAAAAACTTTCCATCACAATACTTCCTCTTCATATTAGAAACTAAAAAGTTGTGTTTCTGTATGCAGAACCTTGTCTAAAAATATACCCCTCTAATAAGGAAGTAACCTGAATTGTATTTATAGTGTATTCAAACCTAATTCTTAATANTTTTTTACTTTCTCATATAAAAAGAAAGTATTGTGAGGGTGCAAAAACTCGATTTTTAGATTTTAATGGATTTACACGTTTTGAGTCCAAAAAATTGGTTTTTAAAAAATGTCTGTTTGTCGTCCGTCTGTCGTCTTTACAGAAGCCTGAAGCCTAAACTACTGCGGGCCGATTTTGTCGAAATTTGGCATACATGTTCAGAAAAATCATACCCCGTGGCTAAATCGAGAAATTAATTTTAGCTTCAAATTTGAGGGCGCTATCCCCCAAAAACTATGAAAGAACGTTAAAAATGATTTCTTGAAAACGGTTCCGACGATTTTGATAAAAAAAAAAATGTAGTACATTTAGATACGAATCTAACGATATAAGCCGTTTTCCCAGGAAAAATCTAGTTCCTGAGAAAATAGCATTAAACGCTGATAGAGAGAGGGTTCGATTCCCGGAGGAGGAGAAGTTATTTTTATGATAAATTCCGATGAAATGTCCAATAATAATTAAATGTACCTACGGAAACAAATANGTGGTGCTCTCCTAGAATATTCTAGGAAAGCAGTGAAGACCTTAGGGTAGGAAAGGCTTTAATTTCTGTCTAGTGGTGCTCTCCTAGAATATTCTAGGCTTTTACAACCCATTTTTATAGTTTTTATTAGAAAATATTGCTACTTCATAATTTGCCTGTATAAGTTATATTGATGTATGTTTTTACAATGAATTGATTGACTGTAGAGTTAGAGTTAGTGATAAACGGTCTATTAACACAACTCACAGATATTAGCTTGAATTATGAAACGTTATAAGACCATGGCAACAAGTTTAATTTTATAAAGCAAGTAAAAATTAAGTAAATTAATTTAGAGATCTATATTTAGATAATTTATTATATCTATTTAAAGACCAACAAATCCAAACAAACATTTATCTTTATTGGAATAAATGTGGTTGCCTTAGCCTTAGCTTAGCAATAAAAAATCATTTTGAGGTGTGTCGTCGCCTTCGGGACACTTCTTGAATTTATAAATAATACCTAGAAGTTAAGCATCGTTCAATAACTCACATGGTCACTGCCTCTTAAGACCTCAAGGAGGATTACTGGGACTTAATGGTAACATTGGGTTGTGGATTAAAGGATTGGGATGTTAAAATATAAATATGGAGTCATGGAAGGATTTGTCTTAAGATATGGGTAGATCATGGATGAAGGTGACTTTAAAGAAGTTAGCAAAGAATGAAGTTAGAAACATAGAAAGGAGCGTGTACTATTTTTATCAGGGTTTTGGACTTTATGGACTGGATATGATAAGAGTTGTATGCTTAGTGTAACTCCAGAGTTTTATACCGTATGACCATATGGGCTAAATTATAGTGTTATGAATGAGTAATTTGTTATATGTGCTGAGTTTTGATGAATGCTATTGAAGTCTGAACAAAAATTAGAAGCGTAAGTCGCAGTATTTTCCTTTAAGTTATGTGGGGTGTGCTCTGTTGGATGCTTAGTGTAATACCAGAGTTCAATAACGTATGATCATATGGGCTAAAATATGGTGTTATATAAATAAGTTATGTGATCTAAGTTTTGACGTATGCTGTTGAAGTCTGTGTAAAAGTTAGTAGCATTTTTTGTTTTGGCGTTTAAGTCTACTGTGGTGTGCCCTAGTCACCATACGCGTGATTTTTTTATTCAACAATGTAATACGTAAGGTATCTTTTAATATACAATGCTACATAGAGTTACAAACGCTTTTTAAAAAAAAAACGGAAGTTCACCCTAACTAATGTGCGCGTATATTCCAATTACAGATTTATAAATAAGAAACAGTGCTATTATAAAAGAAGATAACATAATTGATAAGTATCTATGGTCATTTATCTATATTAAAGCTATAAGTTGGTCTGTTTATGGCAGAATTCCGTTTGATACTAGTTGTAAAACATAATCCTAGCGATAAAATCAGAGAAAACTGATTCTCAGAAGCTTATGTAATAAAAAACTAGACATGCAGTTAAGGTAGATTTCTTTACTGCCTAATTCCACGTATTTTAAGTAACTTCAAAAAAAAGTTCCCTTTTCCTTTGGACTTGATTTCTGATTTAAATTTGCAAACTATTAATTACCAACTTTCTCTTATGTTTTCTATCTTTTCATTCATAATCTAATTTAAAATATTATGTAGTATACGAATTAAGCCTGTAACAACAGGCTTAATTTTGTATAAGGTAAAAAATAAAATTAACTAAATTAATTTAGANTGAACTCGAATATGAGCAAGTTTGTTTGAGTTGTCTTAGACCGATTTTTTAATTTTATTTTTTGAGCAAATTGAGAAAAAATCAGTGGCATAAGTAAATAATTATTGTATAAATAAGTAAAAAATAAATACAAATACTTATGGGCCTTTGATTTGTGTTTTTATCTTAATTAGGTGTTAACATATTCTAAATAATTAGTGGAGAAACAACAATGTTGTTATAATTGCATGCTTTGTTTATTGTGATAGATTGACGTAAAGAAGGTTTTAAAGTGCATCCTTAAAGTATAAAGTAAAAGCTTATTTCTTACACCGGTAAGTATATTCCGATGCGAACTGATTCTACAAAACGGTGAAATCAACTGACATAGTTTGGCTTTTGCAGTCACTTAGAAATTTTTCCAATTACTCCCGATTTACAAAGTTTACGCAAAAACAAAAGGTCAAGTGTATTATTTAAAAAGAAAAGAGAAATAACTGTTTATTTTTTTAAAGACCGACTTCAATTAAATGGTAATTAACACAATGCCCTTTTTCAAACTTGAAATATCCTGAAAAATAAAATGTCAAGTATTCTTTTAACGACTTGTTAAGCTAGTGAGATATCTCATTTGATCTTTTTAATGGAAATATTTTAAGTTTTTAGAAATCTTCTATAATACCTAACAGTTTTATGACGGCAGGGCAATAGCATAATGTAATAACCCTATTAATTACTTATAATCCCAGTATGTTTTACCTATTCCCTCTTAAAATGAAATGATAAAAGAAGTGTGGCAGAATCCCGTTTTTAGGGTCCGTATAGCAGTAGCCAAAAACAAGGACACTAATACATTTCTGCGCTTGTCACTCTGTCTGTAACACTTTAACATACCTGATGATCTCCGAAAAATACCCATCACACAAATTCAGTACTTTTCTGTTATTTTATGTGTTATAACTTATAACCCGCAATCACAGGAAAATTATATAGAGAAGCTCATAAAATCACATTAAAAATCTAAGGGGGTTGCATTTTTTTTTAACTGTAATGTATCATATGGTGAGTTAGATTGAAGAGAAAAACGCCCCAAGTACAACAAAATATATTTGGTTTCGTATTTTTGCCAATACATCTTTGCGATGTTTTCTTAAAAATTGAGTTTTTTGGTGGCCTAGAATATTCTAGGAAAGCAGTGAAGACCTTAGGGTAGGAAAGGCTTTAATTTCTGTCTAGTGGTGCTTTCCTAGAATATTCTAGCCAAGGCTTCCCCATAACAAAATAAAAGGTTAAATTAATTTTTCCCATAAACAATGAATCTAAATATCAAATATCAAGGATTCACTCTTAATAGTCTATATTTTAACTCATCTTTTTCTAGTAGAAAAAATCACGATTTTAAAAAGCGATAAATTTGTAAGAGTATGTGATTCATACAGTAATAATACTCATGGATTCTGCCGAGCAGAATAAATAAAATCAAAGATTTTTATTTCAAAGCCAAGAAAAATCAACAAATAAACCAAAAGAAGTCCAAGGTCTTACATTTAAAAAAAATTAATTTAGATATCTAAATTTAGATAATTTAGATAAGTTACTTAATCTATTTGAAGACCAACAAATCAAAACAAACATTTTATTTTGATTGGAATAAATGTGGTTTCCTTAACTTTGCAATACCAAATCATTTTAAAGTGCGTCGTTATCATTGCCGGGACACTACTCGATTATATAAAATGATTAACCCAGAAATAGGAAAGAACTACTGTTAAAGCAATAGAAAACAAATTGTACAAATATCTTTATCACAAAATTGATTTCATTAATACATATAAGGAATACATTAGTCTGATTGGCTATGAGTTTCCAAGTCAGTAAGTTATGTAAGTTTTTTGAGATGTTGAATTAGCCTAAGCCAACTTTCAATGTCGAATTGTTTGCTTTTAGAAATATTGAATACAAGTCTACCTCATTTGTCTCAGGGTCTCAGGGTAAGTTAGTATAATATACTTGTATATCATTGATATAAGTTCCTCTTCCTTACTTATTTCTCTTACTTTTAACAAATTTATTTTTAAAAAAATGAAATTTACAGTTAATTAACTGATTTGTATACTAAAATTAGAATATTAATTATGTATTTGTCTGAGTTGATTGTTTTTATTGGTACAAATAAAGATTTAAATTATATATTATATTATCATTCTTCGCTTTTAAAAATCTTTGCAAAAAAAAAAATCATAGATATCTAACCAAGAATATTGATATAATTCAGATCAGAGTGCATAAAAATAAATTAGTTAGAAACTGGTTAGACAAATAAAAATAAATTATTTTTTTTGACTGAAATTAATTTTTTGAGGCAGTCATAAACTTAAGACGAATGTTATTTTACTTATGGAAAACATGTTTAAAACGCTTGAAATCATTACTTAATAAATTGATTGTCACTCGTTTGATAAATAAAAATAAATAACTTCTTTGGTTTTTTTACTGAAATTAATTTTAGAGGTAGAATATTTACAAATACATATATTACACATGGACATTTTTTTTTAAAATAATTGAAAACATTTCTTAAGATATTCTTATTGCTTGTGGGCTCTTTAGGGATCCAAGATTATGGGTCTTTAACCATCTACAATTNAATCTTCCTACAATCCTACACACTTACCTTTTTTGGAATTTCAGATACCAAGTATCTTCGTTTAGTATAACTGACCAATAATATATTGGGATGAATATTAATGTATTTTATTAAAGTAAAAAACAAATATTCATGTAGGCTGATTTTTGATTGCGTACACCTACTTAAGGCATTGAAAAATCCTTTGAAGATTTAAAAAAAAAAAATATCAAGTTCTTTAAAGACTTTAAATTGATTTTTTTTATTAATGATAATTATAGTTGCGTTGAAAAATATAAGAATTATTTATGTTTCATTGATCGAAAAAAGGATATCTTAATAATTTGTCATTTATAACAAACTGTTTAGATGTTATTTTGAATACTATAGATATTTTTTCTAAGATAATTTTTAATTTAACTACATAAATATTTCTTCCTTTTTCGGGTCATTTAGGGTAGTTATTAATATATACTATTTAACTCAGCTGTTTTTTTGTTACTGGCTATATTTTGTCCCCCTCCGGAGACATAATCATACCTAATATGTCATTATAATTTCTTTTTTACTTTCTCATATAAAAAGAAAGTATTGTGATGGTGCAAAAACTCGATTTTTAGAATTTAATGGATTTACACGTTTTGCGTCCAAAAAAGTGGTTTTTAAAAAATGTCTGTTTGTCGTCCGTCTGTCGTCTTTACAGAAGCCTGAAGCCTAAACTACTGGGCCGATTTTGTCGAATTTTGGCATACATGTTCATAAAAATCATACCCCGTGGCTAAATCGAGAAATTAATTTTAGCTCCAAATTTGAGGGCGCTATCCCCCAAAAACTATGAAAGAACGTGAAAAATGATTTCTCGAAAACGGTTCCGACGATTTTGATAAAAAAAAAAAATGTAGTACATTTAAATACGAATTACGATATAAGCCGTTTTCCCAGGAAAAATCTAGTTCCTGAGAAAATAGCATTAAACGCTGATAGAGAGAGGCCGGGTTCGATTCCCGGAGGAGGAGAAGTTATTTTTATGATAAATTCCGATGAAATGTCCAATAATAATTAAATGTACCTACGAAAACTAATAAATGGAACAAACTGGGCTAAGTAATTTTGAACTCGAATATGAGCAAGTTTGTTTGAGTTGTCTTAGACCGATTTTTTAATTTTATTTTTTGAGCAAATTGAGAAAAAATCAGTGGCATAAGTAAATAATTATTGTATAAATAAGTAAAAAATAAACACAAATACTTATGGGCCTTTGATTTGTGGTTTTATCTTAATTAGATGTTAACATATTCTAAATAATTAGTGGAGAAACAACAATGTTGTTATAATTGCATGCTTTGTTTATTGTGATAGATTGACGTAAAGAAGGTTTTAAAGTGCATCCTTAAAGCATAAAGTAAAAGCTTATTTGGTATACCGGTAAGTATATTCCGGTGCGAACTGATTCCACAAAACGGTGAAATCAACTGACATAGTTTGGCTTTTGCAGTCACTTAGAAATTTTTCCAATTACTCCCGATTTACAAAGTTTACGCAAAAACAAAAGGTCAAGTGTATTATTTAAAATGAAAAGAGAAATAACTGTTTATTTTTTTAAAGACCGACTTCAATTAAATGGTAATTAACACAATGCCCTTTTTCAAACTTGAAATATCCTGAAAAATAAAATGTCAAGTATTCTTTTAACGACTTGTTAAGCTAGTAAGATATCTCATTTGATCTTTTTAATGGAAATATTTTAAGTTTTTAGAAATCTTCTATAATACCTAACAGTTTTATGACGGTAGGGCAATAGCATAATGTAATAACCCTAATTATTACTTATGATCCCAGTATGTTTAACATATTCCCTCTTAAAATGAAATGATAAAAGAAGTGTGGCAGAATCCCGTTTTTAGGGTCCGTATAGCAGTAGCCAAAAACAAGGACACTAATACATTTCTGCGCTTGTCACTCTGTCTGTAACACTTTAACATACCTGATGATCTCCGAAAAATACCCATCACACAAATTTAGTACTTTTCTGTTATTTTATGTGTTATAACTTATAACCCGCAATCACAGGAAAATTATATAGAGAAGCTCATAAAATCACATTAAAAATCTAAGGGGGTTGCATTTTTTTTTAACTGTAATGTATCATATGGTGAGTTAGATTGAAGAGAAAAACGCCCCAAGTACTACAAAATATATTTGGTTTCGTATTTTTGCCAATACATCTTTGCGATGTTTTCTTAAAAATTGAGTTTTTTAGTGGTTAGAGGATTTACCAGAGGTGGTTAAGGTGTTATTTTGGTGAATTTATACTTAACCCTAAACTCGTCGCAGTATTTTATTTATATAATCCAGACTTATAAAATTCTCGTTTTTATACCATTAAATGAGCTTGCGCTCTAATACCCAAGCAACTCTCTTCAATTCTAAATTTTTTCACTCGGGAAGGAATCGGGCTGTGTAATTTTTAAGATATTATCAATGGGGATCAATCGGACGATCCTCGAGGAGAGGGGTCGGGATAGTTCCAATAATTCATTCAAAAATAACCTGTCATCTTCTGCTTACCTTAAGTTGTTTCTTTACAAGGATTACTTTTTACAAGCTTTTATTTAACTTGCAGTGTTTGTCTGTATGTATGTTCGGATCAAATCTTGCAATTGCAACTTTTAAAGCAGTTACCTATCCTCAAGCGATTGAATTGAAATTTTGTATGCACGTTTAGTTTGGATGGCAATGCTTAGTTACCTAAACCTAAGTGACGTAATTCTAAATCCAATATGGCGGACTAGTTATTTTTTAAGCACGCTTATGATTGATACCCATCAATTGAAAGGGTTAACTGAGAAGAATTTCAAAAAA
>KZ651228.1:242198-270761 GCA_001010745.2 Gerris buenoi
TATTTTAAATCTTTATCTAGACTAAAATGTTTAATTACTAAATTAACAGTGGTGAAGTATTACAGTTGCTAAATTAATGAAGTAAAACAACGATTAAGCAATTCCCCGTCCTCAACAACACCGTATATTAAGTCATTGCAGTCTGTCCCAAACGAGAGTTAGTGCGTTGACGTTGACAGTGCGGTAAAAACTAGCAAATGGGGTGGGGAGCCAATGAAAGCTCATGATTTGCCCTCTGGCTAACCATATAAGAAGGTGGATGTAGTGGCTTTATTTTTTCCCTCAGAGGGGTTGGCCAATCTGTGTGTCACTCGATTTCCCGCGTTGTCAACGCACTAACTCTTGGTTGGGACAGACTATAGCACTTCATAGTTGATTTCAGTTAGATTAAGAGTGTCAATTTTATCGAGGTTCTTACTAGATCATTTAGCTGCACGCTCAATTCCTAATTCTTTCAAAAACACCATATTATAATTATAATCTTCTAAAATGTTTAATGCAGTGTGAGATTTAATTTTGTTACATCAATACGTAATGATTTTAGAAATTGATTATCATTTTCCTGATGAAGATGTATTATTGCTAGCGAAAACGGCATTTCTTAAGCTTGACATTAAAAGAATACACCAATTAGGTTCATTTTTGCTATTCTTTTGACTATATTGAAAAGGCTTCATTGTATTGGGTTATTCAAAAGCAACGCAGAATTTAGTCTTTATTTAGTCTCTATTAAAGTCTCTGATTTCAAAAATTAATTACTTTATGGTAAACCATAAACAGGTAGCAATAACTAATACAGGAATCTATATCGGAAGATATTTTGCTTATGAAATAGATAATTTTAGGTCTGCCAACCAAATCCATCAAAAATGGCGGGAGATTAAAATCCGGCCCTACTTTTGAATAACTCTTTAAATAAACGATGGTTATTATTTTATTAAAAATACTCCAAAAAACCTTTAATTTCTTAATTAAAGTTTTACTTATAAACACAAAGTTTTTTAAAAACGGAAATTAATGTTTTCACTTTTCGTATATGAATGTGTTTAATAAATAGGATGGAGCCTGACGAGGTGTAAAATAGTTTGACACTGGTTATCGCTTGTAGCGCCATCTAAGCGTGAGATTCCTAGCGGAACTAATACCGTCAAACGGACCATCGCCTCAACAGCATACCTCAAATGTTTTGACCTACACCTCTCATAGCCATTACCATAATAGATTATGTAAAACAAAGAATGTATTACCAGTATTTTTATATTACAACTGCATTTTTACTTCTAATATCACTCCTTCGGTATAACGAAGAGATCTAACTGCAAAATTGATTGTCTGATTCGTCAAATTAATCATCATCTTCTTGTGCGCCATAAACACTTTAACTATATAAACTCTTTTTTTAGATGTTTTTCATATATATTTTGTATATATTTAATTCTTATCATAATACGTGAAATATCTGCTGTACTTATTTAATTTAATATAATCAAGAAATGGCATCGTTTCGACTTTTAGACTCTCGGATGTTTTAATGCATACTTGCCAAATATTTTGTACGGTGTCTTCTAATCAATGATGTTAGGTTAGATAAAGGGGATGGAACTGGAACGTTGTGGAAAAAAGTGACACCATGAAGATATAAGAAACATGGAGGATAGTGGGACACATTACCTTCCTCTTGGTTATAAGTTATAAAGAAACGTGCGGCAGGTTATAAACAATCAACTGCAGCAGTCCCGTGTGTTGTATTCTCCCGATATTTTTGGTATTAATTATATTGTGTAGTTTATTAGTTATTAGTGTGTTTTTAAATTGATATTTGGACTATATTTAGCCGTTTATAGTGACTTGATTTGCATTATTTGTAATATCAGAGAGTAAGTTGAAATAATTTACATTTAATATTATCTTCACTATATTTAATATTTTATCACTATTTAATATCACTTAACCTTTTACATTTGTTAATACTACTTTTCATATATTAGAATAATTATTAAAATAAAACTTTATTTCTTTTATAAATACGTTAGTTATTGATTAAATTGGTTAATAGTTAAATTTATTTATAGTTAAATCAGTTTATAACCTGATTCAAAATAAACAAAGAAGGTAATGTGTTACAATCCAAAGTTGTGAGCATGCGCAGTTTAATTGTTTTCTCCAATTTCTCTCACCTCCATGGCGTCACTTTTTTCCCCCTTAAAACCCTATCTATCGTTCCATCCCTTTTATTTAACACCCTTGCTTCTAATATCTGGTCGAGAGAAACACTTAAACGAATATAGTAGTTAATTTCACTTGTCAGTAGACTAAAACTAATTTATTATACGCGTATTAAAAAAAGCCAGACAACTAAACTTTTTAGGGACCAATTAATTGAAGTCGAGTCAAACAAATACATTCGACCTGTTAAATAACTAAGTTTGATGAAACCAAGCGAGGTGCACACCGCTGTACCTACGACACCGTATTGCAAGATAAAGTCTGACACAAGCATAATCTTACGTAATATTTGACCTGAAAAATTATATCGAACTTTTGACCACGCCCAACTTAAGTTTCGTAGGATAGCGATGATAAAATATGTTGATTAAAAAAAATCCCTCTTTTGTCCGGTTCTACAAATGACCGAAATGTATTTATTTAATGTCAGTACGTATAGATGGATTACGAAAAAAAAACATACATTATATTAAATAGCTTAAAGAAACTAAAACATAAATGATTGCCAATTTTGAAGAACAAATCAAAAGGTGTGTCTGCAAGTGAGTTTAAATATATTTAAAGCTTTGTTTAGTGAGAAATGAAATTTAATTTCTTTATTTTTTTATCTTAATTGATTTCTATTTCTTAATATTGTAAGTCTACTTATAACTGTGACCATATTCAATTCTGATCGAATACCTTTTCATCTTTTGTGGAAAGTTACGATTTAAAATTGGGCCAGGAGATTTAAATTATATTGTAACTTATTGACTAATATTCTGTTCTTGGGAGTAAGATCTAAAAAAAAAAAAATAAGATGATAGTTGCCAATACTCTATTTCAATTTTGCATTTAAAAGATTTAATCATTGTATACTTTATTATTTATGTATATAGTACTTTCAGCCGGAGGCTGATTTGTAAAATAGGATTAATTATCTTTGTACATTAAATATGTAATAAAATGTATATTTTAATAAATAGATTGCTTACTTACGCCTCAGAATAAATTACTTCATATACACTTTGAATGAATATCTGATTCTCTTACCTGCAACATAGAAAATAAACAATTAAATATGACATAAGTGGAACTATAAACATAAAACTTAAGTGAAGAACTGAACAATATAGGTTACATCTAATTGACGACCCGTAAATGAGTTAAAACACGTAAAAAAAAAAAACTCGTTAGAATATTATATATAATATTAGTTACAATACATAATAATAATATATATTCTATTATTATAATATATAATATAATATACGTCATAAAAAGGGAGAGTGTTTTAATTAGTGTTAACAATGTATGCACACTTTTGTAGACTTACTGTTTCAAAAACATAGAAAACATTCTTAATATAATATTTATTTTGCTTCCGAGCCTACCCAAAGCAACGGAATCAATGTGATCGTTCAAAAAAACGAAATTTCAAAAATTCCAAGACAGAAATCTGTTTCAGACGTCAAGGAACATTTTTGGCGTATCGGTCAGTCGGTCTGTCACTAAATTTTTGCGAACCAACGACCAACATATCTTAAAAACTATACCTGATTTTAATGAAATTTGGATGGTAGGTATTACATAGGTTTCGTGTTGATCATTCTTGTTGTTCTTCAGTCTTGTCTTGGAAGTTGTTGTTCTTTAGTCTTGTCTAGACAGTTGTTGTGCTTCAGTCTTGTCTTGGAAGTTGTTGTTCTTCAGTCTTGTCTAGGCAGTTGTTGTTCTTCAGTCTTGTCTAGACAGTTGTTGTGTTTCAGTCTTGTCTAGGCAGTTGTTGTTCTTCAGTCTTGTCTAGGCAGTTGTTCTTCAGTCTTGTCTAGGCAGTTGTTGTTCTTCAGTCTTGTCTAGGTAGTTGTTGTTGCTTAAGGGAACAAAATCAAGCACGATCAACAACCCTGCATTGTTCTAGTTGTGGAAACGAGAAGTCGAACTTCAAGATGTGACCATCACCGCAAAACTCAGATTATGATGAACAACAAATGTCTTAAAACATGTGATAATAATTTTAGGCTAGATGGACACTGGAAACAAAATAGACAGTCTGCAGAAACTGTATAGCTGACTGTTTGTCTTTTCAGTGTGCTTCTAGCCTTAGTGTTTATGATTAACTTTTACTACAAAAGGAGCTGAGTTTTCACAATCAACCACCATCTCAATGCCAACTTCAATCAAGAGAATGGACCTTTTTTAAAGAATAAAAAAAAAATATTTAATTTTTTTTCTTCTCGATAAATCTCATTGTTGAAGATTCGAAGTTGAATGGATTTGAAGTCGTTGTCGCTTGAATGAATAGAGTCGAGGTCGTCTGGACGAGATTGATTGAACTTATCATTTACCTGGTTGTTCATTCTGTGAAACGGAACTATGGAATCAATAGCTTTCATATCAAACCGACCATATTTCCGTTTAGATTAGACCCCTTTCAATGTCGAAAATTCTATTGAAACTTTCTCAAGATTATAATATTGGAAGTTGGAAACAAGTTTCAATTTAATGCAGTAAAATTTCATGCTTACACGATAGATTTCTGTAATATCTGTATAATATTATTTTTATATTTTTAAACTTAGACATAGTTTAGCATCTTATTTAAATCGATCAACGCTTCCTTTTCTTCGGCTCGCAGTACAATTCCTTTTCCTCCAAAGTTAAAATAGCTACCTCTTAATAGAGGTAGTTTAATGTTGATCTTTCAAAACGCCTTAAGCCTCGTCCAGACTGCCGAACCGAACAGAGTAAACGAGCCGAGCAATATTCTCTGCGCATCAATAGTCTCAGTCTAAAGTGCGCCTGCGCATCTCTGACTGGGCATGCGCGTAGAGACCAATGCTCGGCTCGTTTCCTATGTTTGGTTCGGCAGTCTGGACGAGGTTTTATAAGAACGATAAAATATTATAATCAATTTTAGACTTAAAAAATAAATCGAATTCTTTCGATATTTAATATATAATTTCGCAACAATCATGCGCAAATGTGATTAAAATGCATTGATTTATACGGCAGAGACCACGACATATCAATAATCATTTAGAACACCAGCGAACTAGTTCCAGTAAAATAATATGACAATAATATGGCTTCATTCATAATGCCATCCCATATAAAGGAATCATCTTTATCCTTAATTTATTTAATATACTATGCTGAAAACTAGACAACAATAAAGAAGTCATAGATGGATGATACCTGATCAAAAACGGTTTTTTTAATCTAATTTCTGTCCACTGGTCAAATGGAGTCCTTGTTCAAATTTAATTTCTCCTGGTATTTAATGTTCATTTGCCAAGTTTAATATCGGTGTAGATTAACAGCGCAAGTGGAGTAGATATCAATAGAATAATGAATAAAAACAAACGGAGTCAATTTTTTACTACGTTTTTATTAGCTTGCTTTCTTGTTTGTTTGTTTGTCCAGTACTAATCTTGCAATCGATTTTTAACTAACTTCCCGAGTAGCTAGACATTTGAAACTATTAGAATAGCTCAGAACACGATGACAATGCATTATTTTAATACTTTTAGTCATCTTTCAGCAAAACTTAATTCATTTTCAGCAAATTTGCTGTATGGAAAATTCCGCGCAGTTCGGGAAAAATTCGCGTAATTAGATTTTTTTTGGCATATCCCATATTTACAATATTCATTTTGACAGGATTTAAATTGATGATTTATGACAGAAAATTTAAAAACGTAGAGTATAAAAAGTTATTTTTATCTTGCAATTTTTGTCTTTAAGGACTCCACGTGGGGTTTTTCCTTTACCTTTTATCGGCACTGATGATGGCCAAAAAGCCGAAAGCTATATAGTTTTGATAAATAAACATTATTCTGTAGAGAGGCTTTCCAGTTGTTCATTATTCTATTTTAATATCGGTCTTACTTGGCCCACAACTCAATGTCATTTCATTTCAGCACTAGAAATGTGGAAAAAAAATCTGTCCAAAACGGTATTCTCAAACTATTAATTGACTTTAGAGTTTTCACAACGCCGACAGTATTTTTCAGCCGCGACCTTTTCCACTCTAACGGCTGCCAAATCAATTAATGTCGCCCCAGTGAGAAATAAGACGAAACAGAGTAAAAGGAGGTGCTATTTCCTCTAGATTCGTCGTGAGAGCGCAGTACCGTCCCAGTCCCGCTAGTCAGTGAGAGTTAGCCGCCCTGGTTTTCCCGACTAACCGAGGGAATTTCATGAACGTGGAATCATTTATCTACTGGCAGACATTAAGGCCACGACGCTTACCTCGCAGCTAAACAAACTCTACACACAGCACTTAAACTGTACGAAGAAACGTACTTGACTAAGAGTAGCACACTTCGCTTACACTCTTTAATTTCTAATCCAACCTGTCTCCTGTATTGTTTTTCCAACAAAACAATCCTTCACTAAAACCCAAACCATTATAGACAACAACATTTTTCTTATAATGATACAAAATAACAAAAGTTTCCTTTTCTCTTGCTTATTCTGCAGTAAGTGCGAAATTAATTCCACATTTTTTTTTTAATTGGAATGTGAACCGGATACTTTTAACGTAAAAGGTATTAACCTAACCCACTTTATTTCACTATTAATCAACTATTTATATGATTGTTTATTTTTCTGCAAATCGTTATCCAATATTTTTAATACCTCATTTTTCATTTTTTACTTTGATATTTCACCTTGATCCAACCAGAGTGGTGCTGTTATAAATGCTACATAATTATTAATAACTTAAACATTATAATAAATTACAAAATTTGTGTTTGTGAGAGACACCAATTGATGTGCCGCGCAAGCGCGACTCATAAGAACTGTTCCAACATCCGACAATAAGTCAACAAGATGTTGGCTCGGCATCACGCCATGTCATGTCCTGCATCGTTTAGTCACGTCGGACTCATCAGGGGTCCGACGATGACAACACAACTCTGGACCAATACCAGATCAAGAAGATCAGATACAGGAATTATCAGAGACGATCGTGCTCTCACACTGCTATTCTTTTTTTGGCTGGCAAAATATCGTCGGGCCCCTGATGAATCGGACGCGACGAAACGATGCAAGACATGGCGCAATGTCGAGTCAACATCTTATTGACTTATTGTCGAATGTTGGAACAGTTCTTATGTATCGTTTCATTAACACAAATTGTGTACCTTATTGCCGTGTGCAAAAACACGGTATTTCATAGCTAATTATTTAATAAGTGTTAATAAAAATTGTCAAGCATGTTGCATGTTCTTTCAATAAAAACGAAGACGATGACCCGGTAGACAATTTAACAAATCGTACTTTTCTCATATTTTTTCTGTGTTCAGGTCGTACATTCGGAGTTGAGGTGCATTAATTACAGAAAAACTCAAGAAAATTTTAACAGTCCTCGGAATTGACTACGATCCCTAAAATGTTATCTTTTTAATTAGTTGGCACGTTTTACATTCTTCAAAATCTCACTAAAATCAACCAAATTAAAACAAAATATTGTTTAATTCAAATTAACCAACACTAATTATCAGAATTTTGTTAGAATAGAAATTGGAAACAGCAATATTTCTTTAAGCTTAATTAAAAAATTAGTGAACTCAACCAAATTTGGTTGAGATGGCAATTTTGATTTAACTGTGACTTTGAGCGTAAGATCACTTAAGGCTCTACCGCCCTTTGAGGTTAGGGAAAACAGTAAAATTAAAATTACTCTGGTTCTAAGCAAGATATCAAAAATCTAATCACAGGCTTCATTCCTAATTTTAATTCTGCACAATTTGAGCCCTATTTCAACTTCCTATGATAAATAGTACAGGCGCCATTTTAATACAACGATAAAACTCGTTGTATCAAAATGGCGCCTGTACTATTTATCATAGGAAGTTGAAATAGGGCTCAAATTGTGCAGAATTAAAATTAGGAATGAAGTCTGTGATTAGATTTTTGATATCTTGCTTGGAACCAGAGTAATTTTAATTTTACTGTTTTTCCTAACCTCAAAGGGCGGTAGAGCCTTAAATCTAGGTAAAAACAACCAATATTGTAAAAGTAAATTTACTTTTTATTTCCTTGATAAAATGATTTATTTTCTTTAGTAAACAACTTGTCACTAAATATTTCTTACCGCCACATCACCAGAGGACAAAGGTGATAACCTATCACGAATCCTATTATCCCTTCTCTTATTTTTTCAAAATCGTGAACAAATTGGAAACCACTTAACGACAAAAGAAATGTCTTTCTTATCTTATTTATTGCAATTCCAATAACTTAATTCAACAAATAAATAATCCAGATCATATTTGATTTGAGGGGGAAAAAAATGATGTAATTTATTTTATAAGATAATTGACTTTGCATATTGCTATTCTTTACGTATTGTAATTTGAGGTAAATATATAACACTAAGAGCAAAAGTTATGTTATAACCTTATTATTAAATAAAACCACAAAAGCTAACAGGATGACCAACTACTGTGGTTGAAAAATAATTTTTTAAAGTTGGTTGAACTGTGGCAAAGAGAGTAGAGTTCACAGTCCTTCATTACAAAATCTAGAATTCTTTTATTTTCCCATAATTAAAGCTTGAAGTGATCCTGACGAAATAAATCTGCCTTGTTTTCTTATTTTTTCTCTTTTTCACGTTGTTCTTAAAGATAGACATTTGGAAAAACAACACTTTAGATCGCTATCTTCTACTTGAAAAAAGGAGTAACAAAAAGAAACACTGCGTTAAGTAGAACTGTGAAACACGTAAGAAACTTTAATAATAGATAATAGCAAAAAGTAGCGTAGTTACAAACAAATAAAGGTGAAAAAGAAAATTAAAATTAACAAGAAAGTATAATGAAACAGGAGAAGGTAAAAAACTAGATACAAAGAAAAAAATAATAACTTCTAGAGCAAAAAGTCTAAAATTAACAACATTGGGTAATAAATCAGAAATAATAATCTTCACTCACTTAATGTTAACATAGCAGAACATCTTTACGTTCTGCCGAGGAAGAACGATTCTTTCGTCTAGACAGTGATTATAGAATGATTTTTAATTACCCAAGTAATTAGTTGTAAACATAAAATGAATCTTGTTTGACGTCTGTAAATATTATAAGGATTACACTTTGAAGGTAATTATAAATAGTTATGGGAATTAAATTAGCAAGAAGACGTTCTTTAATCTGTTTATAATCAATAAAACATTTGCATTATGTAAGCTTGTTGACGAGTTAAAGCATAGATTTTGATAAAACTAATACGCAACAAAAATCTCAAAAAGAGAGGGATCTTGAGATAGAGTGTTAGAAAAGCAAAGTTGTTGATGGATCTAATTAATGTTGATTATAATATAGACGGGACATTTTGATAGATTAAGCTAGATAAGCAAAGTTGTTGACTGATCTAATTAATTTTGATAATATAGACGGGACCTTTTGATAGATTAAGCTAGATAAGCAAAATTGTTGATTGGTCTAATTAATTTTAATGGTGCAGACGCGACCTTTTGATAGATTAATTTGTATAAGCAAAGTTTTTGACTGATCTAATTAATGTTGATAATATAGACGGGACCTTTTTATTGATTAAGTTAGATAAGCAAAGTTGTTGATTGATCTAATTAATGTTGATAATATTGCAGACGCGACCTTTTGATAGATTAATTTGTATAAGCAAAGTTTTTGACTGATCTAATTAATGTTGATAATATAGACGGGACCTTTTTATTGATTAAGTTAGATAAGCAAAGTTGTTGATTGATCTAATTAATGTTGATAATATAGACGGGACATACTGATAGATTAAGTTAGATAAGCAAAGTTGATGATTGATCTAATTAATGTTGATCATATAGACGGGACTTTTTGAAATATTAAACTAGGCAAGCAAAGTTGTTAAGTTGATAAAGTCTTTAAGGTTTGTAGCTGTTAGAGTAACTAATTGGCATGGCAACACTGCTAACATAGTGGATGGAATGGATCTTCTGATTAATTCATACTTAAAAGCCTAGTTGTTGATAGGATAAGTTGGTATTCTATGAAAATCGAAGCATCTTCTGACTTATTGAGTTGGGATAACAATTGTTGATGGAGCTATCTGGCATTGATAGCGTGGATAAAATCTTGATGCTGTTTGCTCAACTAATTAGCGTTGCTAACATAGTCAAGCGATCTTTTGACAGATTGAGTATGATGGTCGAAGTTGCTGATGGTACTCTAGCAGCTAATAGGCATTAATAAGAAATATAAGATATAGTATTCTTTTCCGGATATTACCACGTAACTTATAATCAATTATCAATTAGTTAAACGTAGAAAATTGCGAATTATACAGAACCGTTTTTATTTACATTGTCGGTATTGTAATTTTGTTTCATTTTGTTAAGACAAATTTTAATCCAGCCATACACGTAAGATATACTTGGCAGATAAACCGGAACGTGTTTGCTGTAAAGTTATGTCATAACTGCACAGTTATTACAGTAACAACTTTTAGGTTTACCGGTGCAGGCTTACCTGAGTATACAGCAAAGTGTATGGATGATTTTATAGTTAAGGCTCATTATTTTTAAGAAAAAAAGGGCACTCATACCATCCAAATCCAATTCGAGTCAGACATTTATTATGATCTTAACTACCATTTCAAATGATTAATTTCAAAATAGTACACATTTTTGAAGATAAATGTTAGGGACTTAGTTAAATCTTTTAAAAAAAGAGACTTCATTATTTCCAAATCAACCTGAAAGGCTCGGTTGTTATTAAGAACAGACATAAGGTGAGTTAGCCCTGGAGCGGTGAAATGCGCAGGTCCGCCGTGTTGCAGAGACACATTGTACCACCGCTTTAAGATTTACGACAGCTTCCCGCCACAAAACACGTGCCTAACCTCATTTACACTCGTAAATCTGGTCTCAGGGTCTTTTTAGTGAGAGTACAGTCAAAGTTACTTTCGTTTTCCATCAAAAGTTTGAGGTCTCAGGTAGTGACCACTTATAGAAAGTGTTAAAGTTGGTATTTAAGATTGTTAATTACTAACATAGATTAGATTAAGATTGTTAATTACTAACATAGATGAGATTAAGATTGTTAATTACTAACATAGATTAGATTACGATTGTTAATTACTAACATAGATGAGATTAAGATTGTTAATTACTAACGTAGATGAGATTAAGATTGTTAATTACTAACATAGGTTAGATAAAGATTGCTATTAATAACATTTTCAGGAAATTGTAAACATGTGATTTGTACTAGGTGAGTAATAGTTAACTTTAGCTGTTTTAGTCCGTATTTTCCGCAAGGATGTCAATTTTAATTAAAAAAAAACAAAAAAAAAAAAATGTTAACCTCTAACCACGTTTAACCACCTCTAGCATTAAGCGAAAGCGAACAATATTCTAACACAAAAGAGTGTATGCAATATATCATTAATGTTATATTTAATAACATAAGGATTGTGTGTCAAATAAACATTGTATGTATAAGCTTTGTTGTAAGAAATATTATATTGGAGATGATATTATGAGAGTATTGAAAGACTTATTTTCCTATGTAAGATAACTTCTCTACTAACTCTTCAGCAACAATAATTTCGTCTACAAGGCATGCTTTCAACAAAATTGATAATCATTAGTGGAGGTGATATGAGATACCGTGAGATGTTGGAGAGGATTAACTTTGACTAAAGTTTTAAAAAAACGTTTTAAAAAAATCCAAAGATACACAAAAACCGTGTGTTTGAGACGAAGACGTCAAAGGAAAATCTAAAACATTATGTTTCGATCAATCTGTTACAACACACATAGAGTAAAGTGAGCGTCGTGATCACAATATTTTTTATATAATCGAGTAGTGTCCCAACGACGACGACAACGACAACTCACCTCTAAATGATTTATAACGTTAAAAATTGATGTGCCATAAGCTGGGATCGAACCCGGGGCTACTGGGAGTAAGCCAGATACTAAACCATTTGCGCCATACCTATGTAACGAATATCGGAGCACAAAACTTCCTATTTAAATGTTTTAATTTTAATTACCTATAACTGCATAAAACTTTCTATTTAAACAGTAAATATCTCTTTAAATATCTATTTCAATTATAACTAATTATCTCTCAGCTCTTTTTCTAAACCATATTTATTATTCTGCCCGTTACCGCGGGCCTAACTGCTAGTTATGTATAAAGCAATAATCACGTTAAAATCATTTAACCTGAAGTGATCATTTGACACTAGAAAAGTTAAGAAATCTGAAAATATTATTAAACTTGTAGGCAACTCTTTAAATATTTTTAAAGGAAGTTAAAATGATCATAATGTTATATCTAAATTACTTGATTCAAGCCATTCCAATGTATTTTAAAGGAAACATGATTATTTCAATTGGTGATTATTAAGTACAAAAGAGCAATTAGATTGAAAAGTTATCAGGATCTTTGGAAGAATTCTTTTGTTCTTCTTCTATTAGTTAAGAAAGAAGTTAATTACATCTACATAAATAAGTTTCATTCAGTCATAGTCCATGAGATAGCGTGCAAAAAAGTGTCTAACTAATATCTACCTAAAGAATTTTGTATACCCATACAAAAAGAATATGTGCCTTTTAAGAATATGTGGTTTGCTAAGATCGTCTGCAGGACATGGCTTAGCAATAGGCATAAAAAAATCGGTAGAAAGCGGCCATGTTCACCCATTTTAGTTGACAATGTGATTTTTATGATCCTGAGTACGAAATTTGTTATAGTAGACCGAAAATCAAGTTTATGTTAGTTTGTCTCTTGATAGGGTACCGCACTCTGACTTGGTGTAATATTTGAATAACTAACCTATCAAAGGACAAACTAACATCAACTTGATTTTTGGTCTACTGACTAATTTTGAACTCAAGATCAAGAAAATTATATTGTCCAAATATAGTGGACAATATAACGGGACATGGCCGCTCTCCATCTTTTTTTTTTTTAATTTTAAATGCCTATTGCCAAGCTCCCGCAGACGAACTTAGCCGACCACATATTCTAAAAAGACGACCAAACGATTAATTTGTACACAAAGTTCTTGCTTGATGGTGATCATGCATTTTTTTGCACGCTATTTTCTGGACTATAAAAATACATTTTTTTTCTTATAAAAGATAAATATTTGATTCCCATTACCATATGAATAAGAATTAAGGTTCAACGTCCTCTAAATTCGAACCTATATGGTTTGAACCAATTTGAGAAAAAAATAAATGGTTTTTGAAAATATCTGTAGAAAAAATCATAATGCAGAATACAAGTTGAAGAGGAAATAAAAAAACATATTCGTATCATTTCAGTACTGCAATCGTTTGTTATTCTTTTGTTGTTATTTCAATTCACCTATGAGATACGGCTTTTTTTTACAAATTTTTATAAAAGTACTGGATACTTATAGTTTGAGGCATAAAATTATTTATTTTCTTCCGAGTCAATTGAAATTTATCAGACATAAAGCAATACTATAATGGTTTACCGCTATGATCTATTCGTCAATATAGTGCATACTTAAAGTGTCAATGTATACAATGTACAACAGTACAAAATAAAATGATTGTGCGTGCAGATTCACATAAAAAGGGTTTTGTCGGTATTGTGAACATTATTAGTTAGAATGGGAGGGGGGGGGACGAAAAAAATGTTGATACTTTTTGAACACTAATGGTATGAAAAATTAAATAATATCCACAAGGGTTGTATATTTGAGTAATCTACGCCCTAATACATTTCATTTGATACCCCATTTAAAATGTAAGCCAAAAAACTGCTTTTGCATGACATGATATCCACCATTTTGAATTTGAACATCTGATCATTTTGAGTTCACTAGATTTTTCTATGTGCGAACAAGGTCTAATATAAATTTTTACAAATAACTTATTATGTTTTAAGTTTTTTTTTATTTTTCAGATTAAACTACTTTAATTTATAGGCTTTCAGAATTTCTTCTTTTACTTTATTTTTCTACTATCATAAAATGCAGCATGCATCCTTTAAGATGACGAGATATTTCATTAAATTTTTTAAATCTGATAGGTTGGCATCTGTTCAACATTTAATGGCAACCTATGTTTCTTATCTTTATGTTCCTTTGATTATCTACAATAAGGTACTTTCGGAACATGTCATCGTAAAAAACGAATTTAGTGATTTTTATGTTTAACTAACAACCTGATGAAGCCTTGTTAACTTAAAGGTAATGAACTTTGGTATTACGAAGCCTACAAATTATTGCGGTTGATGCATATTTTTGAAAGATTCATAAAAAAAAAACCTTTAATTTCAAGTCTTTTATCCTTAACTCATAAATTTTTCTGTTTACGACTTTAGTTCATTATTGTATTCATATAATATAATATGTTATATGCACAATATCTTAATTTTACTACAGGATTTTTCGTACGCACTTACTTAATTTAAATCTTGAAAGAAACTAACTATCTATCTACTGACTAACTATAATGGAGTTCTAGGTCTTCCGGTGGTGACCGCGTCTGGAAGGGTGTGTGTCCCGACGTTTCGCTCCTACTTCTAGAAGCATCTTCAGGGGTGTTCATGGTGTCCTAGGTTGAAGACAGGTGTGAACTTGAAGATGCTTCTAGCAGTAGGAGCGAAACGTCGGGACACAACCTTTGAGACGCGGTCACCACCGGAAGACCTAGAACTTCATTATGATTGCAACCGCAAAAACCTACGAACATTGGTACTAACTAACTAACTAATTATCTAGTAGAGCTTAAAGTGACGCAGAAATGCTTTTTTGTCCAACTTCTCCAGCGCATAGTGTACCATGTTATCCCGAGTACCTTTTTACATGAAGACCAAACCAAATACAAATTATCCTATCTTGTAGACGACACATTGGAGATGCTACACTATTATGGGTATACTTCTTTAAATTGTTACTTCCCTATTTTATTTTAGAATATAAATGGTTTTGACCGAATAACAATTAAGACAAAGAGATAATTATAGTTAAATATACTTTGAGACAAAGGAATACCACACTTCTTTTTTAGTAAGGGGAGTAACAGTCTAAAGAAGAACATTCCTACGCCTTTCTTTAAATTATTATTCCCTTCTGTTTTTTTATAAGGGAAGTAACAATCTAAAGAAGTGCCCTATTATGAACTATTTTTGATCTGAACCCTCCAAAGTTTAAGTCCATTTTTTTATGTTTAGGGGTTCATTCATTTTTTGTTGGGGGGTTGAAAATAATTGGGGTGTTCAAGTGCTCATATTAAAGAGTAAATACTAAATACAAATTAGGAGAAGACTTAATTCAATTGCATATTAATTATTTCTGATCTTTCCATATAAACACCTCGAATTCAATAAATAGAAGCAGAATCACAAAAAAAAAAAACTTTTAAATTACTAAGTACGGATTCAATCAGGAACAATTAAAACACTTCTAAAATAGACTGCCAATTAGTGTGGCACATAGCTTCCTCGCATCCTATCCTCATACTTTATTGTACGTATTCTATTACAAGCCATTATCGTCTAATTGGTTTAATTGTTTTCCCCGTTTTTTTAATGTGTCAAAATTGTTTAGATATTTTACAAGAATTAAAGTATCAATTTAGCAAAAGTTAAAGAACGTAGACAGTTCAAATTAATCTGGGGCTATCTTCGGGTTACTTTCTATAAACTATAAAAGTTTCATTCAAATCAGATTAGTACTTTTGAAGCTATAGGTGTAAATAAATGTATGTTTGTGCGCCTGTGGAATAGAAACAATTAGGCGCAGAAGGTTAAAACTTATATGGGACCAACAATGGGCTAATTATGACCTACCACCCAAATTTCATTAAAATTGAACGTGTAGTTTTTAAGATATGGCGGTTCGCAAAAATTGATGGACAGACCGACAGACAGACACGGAACCAAAAATGATCCCTGATGTCTGGAACGGATTTCTGTCTTGGAATTTTTGAAATCGGAGACCTAAAATATTTTCGCTGTTCAGAACGATCACATAGCTTCCGTTACCTTCGGTAAGCTCGGAAGCAAAAATAATTTAAGATCCACTTAAACTTTGATTAGAGTTTTACTGAAATCTAATTAACTCGTCAGACATCTCCAAGAAGTGCTTCTCTCGTCGACCCTGGGTTATCTAACTTAGATTAGACGATTAACTAAGCGTTTTATAACCGTGTTAGTGTGTCATCAAGTAATCTTATCAAGCCTCAACATAATTATCTACGGGGGGGCTGCTTAGAAAATCATAGCATTAATCCATTAGTTTCAGATCCTCATTAACTTGCTATCTTAAAACTCATAAACATTTACCTTACTTAATATGCTTATAGATTGAATATTTGTACGTAATCTATATTAATTTTCTGTTATGATTAACTAAGTGTAACATGTCTGAAAATCTCTAAATTAAACATTTAAACCAAATCAGTTTTTTCAGGTAAACCATTCAATTTATCAATGTTAATTTACCTAAAAAAATAATGCTTTATAAAATTATTATATATATTTATTAACTCTGTTTCGGCATAGTTCTTGCAGTTTATAAAAAAAAACTTAATCGATATCGAATTAAAAAATAATCTGCGAATTAGTACGGAGCACTTAAATTGTTGATACTCCCCTTATAAAACACATAGAGAGGAGTAACAATCTAAAGAAAGTGTACGGAATGTTTTTTTTTATACTGTTACTCACCTTATAAAAACAGAAGTGTGATATTCCTTTGTCCCAAAGTTTATTGGACAAACCTTTGTCTTATACTTAATTAGTCAGTCATTTATATTTTAAAAAAACTTAGGGGAGTAACAATCTAAAGAAGTGCCTAGTACGGCACATAGTTTCCTCGAGTCTTATTTCCTATACTTTAATCATTTTATGCTTAAGTATAACTATCAAAATATCATAAAAATCAGATAAGTACTTTTGAAGATATAGGTTTGAATAAATGTGTGTTTGAGACCATGTGAAAGAGAAATAAATGGGTGCAGAAGGAAGAAATTTATATGGGCTCAACAATGGGCTAATTATGACCCACTATTTAAATTTAATTCAAATCAGACGATTAGTTTTTTTTGTTGTTTTTGTTTGTTTGGACATTAATTTTAAGCCTTGTCCAGACTTCCAAACTGAACAGATGAAACGAATCGAGCATTGGTCTCTGCGCATGCCCAGTCTGAGATGCGTAGGCGCACTTTAGTCTGGGCATGCGCAGATACCAATGCTCGGCTCGTTTCCTCTGTTTGGTTCGGCAGTATGCGGACACGGCTTAAATTACTGTATTATTGTCCCATCAATCTTTGTGACGTAATAAATGTATGTCTTAAAAAAATAATAAACAGGTGTATTGATTAAATAGAGAGATAAAACTGTTTGATTTTTAGGAATATTTAACAACTATACAAAACTGTTTATTATTCGTCTGAAGTAAGGTATTTATCCCTTTTACGAATAATTTATCTTGTTGTAAAGGAAATAACAAGATTTAATCCATTGCAAATCGGTTCGAGAAGGCAACGCCTTCATAAACACTCCCTATGTCTTCAGTTAGACACGTAGGATGGAGTCCTATCTTAGGTTGTTTTCTTAAAACCCACATTGAAATCGTAGAAAGCAGAATCAACCTACTCACGTAAAGATTCCCCAACCAATAATGTTTTGCAGTTTACAACTACTTCACGTATGTTGTAAAAAAAAAAAAAAAAAAAAAAAAAAAAAAAAAAAAAAAAANGTGTGATAATTTGACTGCTTATTGCTTTAATTTTAATTTATTATCATATATTAATAGGAGTAAATACTTCAGTATTGTTATTACTATTGTAAACTTTTATAAAGGATGTTTAAAAATAGACGCGGCAATATTTAAGGGAGTGATATCTCAGTTCATTTTATGATAAAAAGTACCTATATAAACTAAAACTAAACATAGCTCCGGAAATGCATTGTTTCCATGATACAGGTGTGTACCCTACTGACTTTTTTAATTTCGATATTTTTTTTAGATAAAGCAACAAAAATTCATTTTTTTTGTACCTTGAATTTTCTGCATATATCTTGTTTCATTTTTAAGATAAAAAATAAAAACCATTTTATTGTACGTCCATTTATCATACAAATCATCGTACGCATGTCTAGGAAACAACCCATTTCCGGACCTATGTTACCACCCTGTATATGTACAAATATATAACTTTTTTATGTAGTGAAAAAATTATTAGATATCTTAATTACTCATTCCACAAGGAATTTTTTTTTCTAATAAAACGTTATTAACTGTTTCCAATTACAATATAATTAATTTTTTCCAATAATAACAAAATTAACTGGTTCCACTACGATAATAATAACCTTTTTCCAATATCATAACCTTACCCCAATATCATCAAAACCTTTTCCCAACAACATGATAATGATAATCTTTTTCCAGTATCATCATAAACTTTTCCCAATATCATCATAACCTTTTCCTAATATCATCATAACCTTTTCCCAACAACATGATAATGATAACCTTTTTCCAGTATCATCATAACCTTTTCCCAACACATGATAATGATAACCTTTTTCCAATAACATCATAACAAACTCTTTTCAATAACAGCATAGGTAACTGTTACCAATTTGATTACAATAAAATATACCCAATAAAAACATAAATTAACCTTTTCCTAATATCATCATAACCTTTTCCTAACAACATGATAATGATAACCTTTTTCCAATAACATCATAACAAACTCTTTTCAATAACAGCATAGTTAACTGTTACCAATTTGATTACAATAAAATATACCCAATAAAATCATAAATAATTACTTTTAATATAAACACAAAAAGACAATTATTTGTAACTTTAGTATTAAATGTGAATAAATTCTAATTTTATCTTTAACAGCATGATCTTTGGATAGATAAAACTTAAAAAAAGAAATAAATAACGAATCGAAAACCTCAATTCTCGTCGGTAGGACATGTGTCTTATCGTCGTGAACAGTGAGAGTGAATCTCTAAAGATACTTTTACTTAAAGATATTTTTAAAAGAGTACGCTATTAGAATAAAAGATAGAAGTAGCTCATTTCAAAATCATCTTATATGCATATTGCATTCATACTTATATATAGAGATGCATATAAAGAACATAACGACTGCACATAGAAACCCTTTAGAAAAGATAACATTAAACATAATAAGGTCAGATAAAAAACAAAACCTACTTCGTGAATTGAACTTACAATACATTCTAAACACGTAAATGTTAATGAATATACTAAAAGAAAAAAAGTTTATTCTCCGTATACATTACATTTATTGACCTTTTCCTAATATCATCATAACCTTTTCCTAACAACATGATAATGATAACCTTTTTCCAATAACATCATAACAAACAATACATCAAACGATAGTTTTCCATTGGAAGTAAAAGAATGAAGTACGTGCATTGCGGTGCATTGGTTTATTACCTTGAGATTAAAGCACAAAAAGTCTGAGATTTTAAAAGTTCTGTGTTAAATCAAGCATTAACAGAAGACTTGAGGTATGTATCAAGTTCTCAGTGGTTTAAACTCTTAAGCTATTAAACTCTGATAAACATAAAGTCTAAAGATATCAAATTCCGGAGTACTTAGTCTTAAACTATCAAGATATTAAAAAGTATAATGATATAGGTTTGTATGCCCTTTAAATTTGACCTATAGAAGTCGGCGTGTAAAATATTCTGATACCAAAAGTGCCCTTCACCAAATGGTTTTTAAAAAGGTAATTCACAGAGTAAAAACAGAGGAAACGAATCGAGCATTGGTCTCTGCGCATGCCCAGTCTGAGATGCGTAGGCGCACTTTAGTCTGGGCATGCGCAGATACCAATGCTCGGCTCGTTTCCTCTGTTTGGTTCGGCAGTATGCGGACACGGCTTAAATTACTGTATTATTGTCCCATCAATCTTTGTGACGTAATAAATGTATGTCTTAAAAAAATAATAAACAGGTGTATTGATTAAATAGAGAGATAAAACTGTTTGATTTTTAGGAATATTTAACAACTATACAAAACTGTTTATTATTCGTCTGAAGTAAGGTATTTATCCCTTTTACGAATAATTTATCTTGTTGTAAAGGAAATAACAAGATGTAATCCATTGCAAATCGGTTCGAGAAGGCAACGCCTTCATAAACACTCCCTATGTCTTCAGTTAGACACGTAGGATGGAGTCCTATCTTAGGTTGTTTTCTTAAAACCCACATTGAAATCGTAGAAAGCAGAATCAACCTACTCACGTAAAGATTCCCCAANCTTTGAGTGTCCCTTTGATCTGAATCAATACATTTTTAGCTTTAATGGAAGCAATTTTATTTCTAAATAAATCACCGATACTTATTGTTACTAATTTCTAAAATATAATATATGTATATATTTTAATTACCTCGTGCATTAATGGCAAAGAGTAAAAAGATGCAGAAGGCTACGGCAGGACGGGTTGCCGCCATGGCCGTTCCTTTACCGGTATCCGAATATCCTCAGGTAGTCCTTTTAATCTTCAGATTTGTCCTGATAACAAATCCTCTTCAAATCAATTTTTATTTTGATAACACTCGCGCAAAAAACCCGAAAAAAAAATTTCGAACGTCGAAGTTTGAAAGTGAAACACTGATAAAAAAAAAAGGTTCGAACGATGTTTTTTGGTAATCCTATAGTCACAGAGTAGTTGCCATGGTAAGACCCAGGCTAACAGTGCCGAGAACCTCCTCAGGAGCTATGCTTACTCCCTCTTCTTTCTTAGTAACCGACCCCACTTTCAAAGTTTCACATCTTTACCTACCCCTCTCACTATCCTTTACCTCTCACTTCTATATGACTTCAATCTATCCCTTCCAAAAAAAAAAAAAACTAAACAAAACTAGAAAATAAAAAAAAGGAATACTACAAACATTCAATTAAACAATAAATAAAAAAAACCTTAGAAGATGTTACAATTCTAGAGATTTTTTATTCCTCTTTAAATGAAAAAGGACAGGTTATTTGAATATCTTACAACTTTACCACTCAAACCTCCCACAATTCAATATGACTAAAATGACGAAATTACTATTTTTATAACACTTTATATTATAACTCCCGTGAGAAAAATTAAGACAAACTCCCAAGGAACAGTGATTAAGAAAATAAACTCGTAATCCAGTTTCAAATGGGAGTACCAATCTTATTGGCAAATCCAGTCCATTGTCATAATTTTTTTAATAATTCCTCTTACCTTATAATTAATAATTATTAATGATTGAAATTGATTCTGATAATATAGTTTAGTTTTTTTCATTTTTGTTTATGAAATTCAATTGGTTTTCCATAGTATATTTTCTTTAATGACATAAGTAGTATAAAATTTATCATAGTTAAGAAACAAATTATAAATATAAATGCGGCATTTTGCTAAAAAGTTTAAATTTGGTAATTATTTCTAAACCATGTTTGTTACCTTTGTATGCTCGTTTTAAAATAATAATTAAATTCCTAGTTTTGGTAATGAAAATGCTCTCTCTTGAATTTAAAAAAATTGAATAATCTAA
This sequence comes from Gerris buenoi, assembly GCA_001010745.2. NCBI lineage: Eukaryota > Metazoa > Arthropoda > Insecta > Hemiptera > Gerridae > Gerris > Gerris buenoi. Next base: position 263,951 of record KZ651228.1, read on the forward strand.
ATTTATAATAAGGAATGTCTATGAAAAGAATGAGTCTGATAGAGAAAGACTTCGGATTCTATTTTTAATTAAACCACTAGAATTTTATGATAAGTCCTCTAAGTCACTAAGCAATATTCATGTCCAACTATGGTGTCAGAAATATCCTTCGTCAACAATGTTCTAAGGAATATTATTCAATAGTACAGGACGAGATAGGCATATTTTTAAAGTTTTAAAGCCCAATGTGATTTGTTGGATTCTACAGTTAAGAGTTATCATAGCTAATTATGATTAATTGGACCAAGAACAGCAACACTGTTTTATGCGAAATGTTAAAGATTCCTAAATCTATTTAATCGTATTTAAACGCTTCAAAAATATAAAATAACGTAGAAAGAATTAAAAAAATTTAGATAATAATGCCCACTACAATATTGATATTACTTGTGCTCTCTGATGCAAATTATCAGAGATATTGAGCAAAATTTGAGAAAATTTCTACTTGATGTAACTCTGCATGCTAATGGCTTTCGTTTCTGCAAACTTGGTTTTTAGAGTTTCGAGATCATCCTAAAACCCTTAGGCTTTTGGTAGTTCGTCCGTCTGTCCGTCGCATCTTGGATCATATCTCTCGACCTATTGCAGCTAGAGATTTGTCTACAAGTTTGATGTACAAGTTAAAAGGTTTTACCCAAAAAAACAGAAAATTGTTGCGAACTTCACAACTCAAAATTTCTTCGATCAGCGCGAGCAATTGCGAACTGATCGCAATATTTTTGACTATGAAGTATCTGTTTAAAGATATTGAAATTAAGATCATAACTATACATCGCGATTCCAAAACGGCGGCCATTTTCACTTCAAACAACCAAATAAGTGCACCCATAAGATATGCATAATATGTACACCTTGTTCCTGCCTATTTTGGTAAAAAAAATAATAATAATAATGCAGGAAATATGAATTTTTATGACCGAAGAAACCATTTTAGTAGGTTGCTGACAAGTACTTGACGGATTTGTTTTCTAGTAACTAGTAACATTGGTCTCTACAACATATCCAAAAAATTAAAGACATCTGGCGTTTTGCAAGGAAAACCAATTTGTACGTTTTTACTGGACTATCGAGATGGTTTTTAATCGATTCAGAAAATACCAAGAAATAAGATGACTGAAATAAAATCTATTCTAGAACAGTTACGTCAGTTAGACTTTCAATGAGTCTCAATGTCACCGAAAATTTCTATTTCTTTTTAATATTAAAAGGCCAAGCTGCGGATTGCGGCTAGTTATGGAATGCAATATTCACATTAAGCCTACACTGAGAGAACATTGAGTAACAGGTAGTAAAGAAATGAAACAAACAGATCGGTATGTAATATGTTTGAAAGGATTTCAAGGTCTGAGGGGTGTGGAACTGGACTTAACACAGCTGTACCGTATAGCTCTTGTTCAGGTAATCATGTCTATACTTTACTACCGGCGACGTCACTTCTTGGACCAACTTGTGGTAACGTATCGGACCGCTAACACCATAGAACTACCTTTATCTTAAAAACTAACCAGGCGTGTAACTGTAGCCCTTTACAGACTTGACTAAATTATATTACTTAATATAAAAACTACTTTGAAACATAGCAGTTACCGTAAAACTAACCTCGTTATATTATGGCTGAAATGGGTTTTTTATTCATGAGTCTAAACTAATAATTAGGTATTTATAACTGCGTTTGAATAGTTATTATCTAAGTACATGTTATCGGTCTGATCGACATCTTATGTAAAACTTCTTATAGATTGCTATAAACAATATTAATTTTATCCATGACTAGCTGGATACTTGTGCTTCGCAACGAAGTGTTTTACAGGGTATATTAATTTCATTTTCTTATCTCAATTTTGTATCTGATTAGACTCAAATTTTATATTNTACCAATTTGATTACAATAAAATATACCCAATAAAATCATAAATAATTACTTTTATAAAACAAAATAATAAATTAATTAGAGTAAATAAATATATCAGATTAAACCTATTTTTCAACATCTTTATATTGCCTCTTTCATTTTTCATTTTACGCATTTTTCTTTTGTAGTAAGTGCGCTTCTAGTACGATGAACTTAAGCACCATAGCAGCAAAATATGCAATAACTGATCCACTTAAGTCATTCAGTGAACTGATACGATAAAAGTTATTAGAAGCAGTCACTGTTTAATTGACCAGGGACCAGTCATTTTACACGATCATCGACCTCTACGTTCATTTCCGTATTAGAAAACAACAACTTTTTTTTTAAAAAAAACCTATTTTCAAAACGCACACTTAAGCATTTTTGTAAGGAAAAGGCCTCAGTAGCTCATATTTTATGAGAGTTGCTGGCTCTCCAATCAAAACAAAGTTAAACAGTATCATGCGTGGTCACATCTTGGATGGGTGATCACACATTTGTGTTCAATCCTCTGACTGGACTCAGTTTTCATTCATCGTCGCTATATTAATAGTTAGCTGCTATATTAATAGTTAGCTGCTTATATGGTGTAGCGACTAAATGTTTGCACATGTCAATTGTAAGGTTTATACAGCTGATAAAGCTGCCCACTAATCCCGTATCATTCATTACATAATTTGCTTGTGTAAGCCTTTTGGCAGGCCCATGCCCTTCAGGTCGTTGTACCCAGAGAGTTAATTACTTATTTAGCATTTACTATGCTCAAAATGATATTGTAAAAATTTAAAATTTATATAAAATAATTTTAAAATTCCATAATACATTATGAGGTATATTAAATCTGTATAGATTGACTAAACCTATATAGGATATAAGCAAACAAAACTGTATTTTCTTATAGGAATGTATCATGCAAAACAAAATAGATCAATTAAGTTTTTTTTAAAAAAAATCATTTTAAAATGTAACTTTCTATTACGTAACCATAAACCAAATTACAAGGTTTTTCTTTAAAGAAAGTATATTAAATCGATAACACACCTACACCTAAATTAAAAATAATTATACTGGCCTGCAAGACGAGACATTACTTCTTTTACTATTACAGTGTTAGATGGGAGGAGGACAGCGAGTTGACCTTGTGGCACGTAACCATAAACCAAATTACAAGGTTTTTCTTTAAAGAAAGTATATTAAATCAAAATAAGAACCTAACCTAAATTAAAAATAATTATAGTGGCCTGCAAGACGAGACATTACTTCTTTTACTATTACAGTGTTAGATGGGAGGAGGACAGCGAGTTGACCTTGTGGCACCTTTCGGTTGTGTTTTTAAGTTCGCTTGATCGACAACTGTTGCTTCTTTCGAGAAGCTACTCATTTATCTCACGATCAATTCTGAACATCCAGGATCGTGATATTAATGGGTAGCTCTCTTCGATGTTCACAATGGACCGAGAGATAAACGGGTAGCTCTCTTCGGTGTTCTCAATAGATCATGAGATAAATGGGTAGCTCTCTTCAATGCTCACAATAGATCGTGAGATAAATGGGTAGCTCTCTTCAATGCTCACAATAGATCGTGTATAAATGGGTAGCTCTCTTCAATGCTCACGATAGATCATGAGATAAATGGGTAGCTCTCTTCAATGCTCACAATAAATCGTGAGATAATTGGGTAGCTCTCTTCAATGCTCACAATAGATCGTGAAATAAACGTGGAAGATCTCTTCGGAGTTCTCAATAGATCGTGAGATAAATGGGTAGCTCTTTTCAATGTTCACAATGGATCGTGAAATAGCTCTATTTAATTTAGACCCTAAAAAAAGAAATCATAAGAAAAAAAATCAGTTACTTATTAATAATTTGTAGTTTCTTACACAAATTGTAGGAAAAATTGTTGCAAAATCGTTGATTGTATAATCAGATTCTTAATCAATCCAATATTTTCAAACCACATTGCTACATTTCATTTCACTAATATATTATGTTATTATTTACTGGATCGCTAGATAAATGGTAGCTCTATTTAATTTAGTCCCTACAAACAGGAAATAATAAAAAACAAAATTAGCACAGTTGTGGTATTTTACACAGAGAATTGTGAAAAATTGGGGTCTTTTCTGTTATCCCCCCCCCCCACGCCTTCCGGGCGCTTTTTCGCATATACGCAAGGTTACACCCTTAATTTTTTATGGAGCATTAAAATTTCNTCATGAGTCTAAACTAATAATTAGGTATTTATAACTGCGTTTGAATAGTTATTATCTAAGTACATGTTATCGGTCTGATCGACATCTTATGTAAAACTTCTTATAGATTGCTATAAACAATATTAATTTTATCCATGACTAGCTGGATACTTGTGCTTCGCAACGAAGTGTTTTACAGGGAATATTAGTTTCATTCTCTTATCTCAATTTTTTATCTGATTAGACTCAAATTTTATATTTCTACTAAGTGAGTAGTCCTGATAACGAATTTAATTTTAAAAAATGTCTGTTTTGTCTGTGCGTCAATCAAGTCCAAACAGCTGAACAGATTTTGTTGATTTTTGGGTACAATGTTATTCTCAATTCTGGGGGAAAAATACATTTTTATAATTTTATATACAGAAATATAATTAGAATTTTTATATATATTGACAAGTCCCGTTCTCCTCCCCATATTGAGCTACCAAAAATGTTTATAGCCTATATAACCCGCAGAATTGAGCTTAACATTGTAACTAAAAACCAACAAAATCTGTTTAGCAGTTTGGACGTGATTGACGCTCAGACAGACATAAAATTTTCTAAACTTAAATTCGGTATCAAGACTACTGATTTAGTGGAAATACAAAATATGAGCCCAATCGGATAAATTTATAGACCCCATTCCGATCTTATATATGTTTACAAATTCGCACTCTGCAAGTGCGAATGAGTGCAATAATGTAATATGTTGAGAAGGTTTGTTATGATGATTATGATTAGTTGGTTTATGAAGTGAATAAATAGTGATAAGGCGATTAACTTTAATAAACGTAACAGAGATAAGAATATTTATTGAATTATCAATTATAGAATCAAGTACATTTTGGCTTTTCTTAATAGCAAAGTAGTTTTACTGTAATACAATAATTTCCTTCACGAACTGAAATCAATAGACAAAAAAAGTTTACTTCTTTTAAATCAAAGCAAAGTTAACTTCTTGTAAATCAATAGCAAAGTTTACTTGTTGTAAATCAATAGCAAAGTGTACTTGTTGTAAATATCAGTAGCAAAGTTTACTTCTTGTAAATATCAATAGCAAAGTTTACTTCTTGTAAATCAGTAGCAAAGTTTACTTGTTGTAAATCAATAGAAAAGTTTACTTCTTGTAAATATCAATACCAAAGTTTACTTCTTGTAAATATCAATAGCAAAGTTTACTCTTGTAAATCAATAACAAAGTGTACTTGTTGTAAATCAGTAGCAAAGTTTACTTCTTGTAAATCAATAGAAAAGTTTACTTATTGTATATCAATAGCAAAGTTAACTTCTTGTAAATATCAATAGCAAAGTTTACTTCTTGTAAATCAATAGCAAAGTGTACTTGTTGTAAATCAGTATCAAAGTTTACTTCTTGTAAATCAATAGCAAAGTGTACTTGTTGTAAATCAATAGCAAAGTTTACTTCTTGTAAATCAATAGCAAAGTTTACTTCTNCTTTCCAATAAAAAATGTGAGTTTCAAGCATTAAGTTGTGTGTTTTTTTAACCTTTTACTTTCTTGGAAAATGTGTTTAGTTGTGAATGTATGCCAATTAAAAAATGAGGTGATCTACCTAGCACATTGTTTTCTGGCTTTCTGTGCACTAGACAGATGTGGAAAATCCAAAAGCCCCATAAAAGCTAAAGGGTGCAACGTTGTATGTGCGAAAAAGCGCCCGGAAGGCGTGGGAGGGGGGGGGATTAACAGAAAACCCCAAAATTGTTTGATTATAACATTAGATTCTTGATCAATCCGATCCTTCCAAGCCAAGTTTAATTTCACAAATTTTTATCATTCCTATACTTCCTTTTAATTTTAACGCGTTCGTTAAGAAAAAAGCTGTAATTTTACTTAACATTATTAATGACAGTTTATATATATATATATANAGGTGAGCGCAAACATGTTGTGCAATTTGTAGGCTTGGTTTCATCGAAAAATATTGAGTAGAACCAAAGTTATTAAATATTTACTGGAGCAGCAGCGGTATGCCGTATTGGATAGGGGGTTAGGGCAATACCTAGCAAGAACCCCGCAATACCTAGCAAGTGATGAATGAAGGGGTGAAGGCTAGTACATTATAATATTGATAAAATATCCTTATTATTTATTGAAATAAACATATGATTTAAAATTACTATTATCTCCCCAAGGAAAGAGCTTATGAGAAGCTCGGAACTGGGAGTATTACTCACCAGCAAGTTATAATCTTAAATGTAATTTAATTTAATGTAATGTAATTTATTTATATTTATATGTTAATTCAATAAAGTTTTTATTTATTTATTATATTTAAACATATGAAACACTTTTTTGACCCTTTTTCACCAAAACAATGAAATGTAGATATTGCTGTTATCTCATTATAGTTTTAAAAGATAACATATTAGTCTAATACGTATTAGTGTAATAATAGCTTCTTTGCGTCAAGAGTTGGGAGTCCAATATTTACAAAGACGTATTACATCTGACTCATATTTGTCCATCTTGCCATGACATGGCATTGTCATTGTCTGACAACTTTATGCACTGTCTTTCCAATAAAAAATATGAGTTTCAAGCATTAAGTTGTGTTTTTTAACCTTTTACTTTCTTGAAAATGTGTTTATTTATGTATGTATGCCAATAAGAAATGAGGTGATCT
>KZ651228.1:343910-365284 GCA_001010745.2 Gerris buenoi
CCCTTACTAATTTTGAAGTGGGGTATCAAATGAAAGGTATTGAAGAGTAGATTACAAATATATATACCACTTAGGGTTAGTGTTTCATTTACGGCGCCATTTTGTTAAAAAACATCGAAATTTTTTGTCCCCCCTCCCCTTCCTCCCCCTTACTAAATTTGTTTCAAAATACCAACGAAACCCTTTTTACGTGAGAATTCACGCCTTACCAATTTTTATTGGCTTCCCTCTTAACATTTGCTAACAAATCAAACAAAAAAAATTAAAAAGTCCAGTCATATACCGAGACTTAATGAGCGAATTTTTAAAGAAATCTGCGTATTATTGGCTTATGATAATAAGGAAAATTTTGGTTTAGAATTTGGATGGGTGAAAAAAAAAAATGTTGGTACACACAGGTACGGGCTACAAAAATCAAAGTATTTACCCTTCAAGATGCACATCGTTAGAAAACTCTTCAAGAGTACAGTAATTGTTCTTATGTACATATTTTAATTATTTTATCGTATTTTCATTTACAAGGGGGGTAAAATGGAAAAAAACATGTTTTTATGCTATTTTTGACCCTAAATGGTCAAAATTTGACCCCTTGATGGACTCCAAAAATTCTGGCCAACGAACTCATCCTTTCTTTTGATATTGACATTTTAAAATTAGATTGAAATTTTTAAGTGCATCCTAAGGGGAGATATCGTCTGGAGTGACAAATATATACATATATACATATACATACATATATACATATATACATACATACATAAAAAAAGTATTAAAATTTAGGGATTGATTCAGAATGGCCTGAAACGGATTTCCATGAAAAAATAAAATTCAAAAATTCGCATTACAGAAATTTTGAAGCCATTGCAATAGCTTGTTCTTCGAAAATTCGCTAAAAGGAGGATAGTTTTTTTCATTCCTAATATAAAAATATAATTTATTCAATTTTTAATAGTTGTTAATTCTTCGAGTTTCCTAATTGTTATCTTAAAGTATACTATAAAAACTTTGAAACAAAGCATGAGAATTTTCACTATACTGTTAAAATATTTTTTTTAAACAGTTTCTATCATGAATGGTTATGGTATAGGTAGAATCTATGAGTCAGAAAGTAGATGAATTATGTATTTAATTGGTAGGTGAAACTGAGAGATGGGGGGCGAAGTCCGGTTAATTCAATATCGTGTTGGGTCAGTCTTCCCAGCAATAGCAACCCTTGTATAAATTCAGACCTGTATAATCACCCGGACCAAGTCCTAGCAAGTCTCTACAGAGGCTTTGCAATGCAAATGTACCGTAGAGGGTAAAATTACCCTGTTTCTAATGGCTTTACCTTGCTCTATAACCGCACCTCGATAGTTCTCCAAAATCCCTGGTTGTGAAATCATGCTAAATACCCTTTAGAGCTTTTTAAGCACCGCTTTAAAGTGATCCTCTTTAAATCATTCTACCATTTTTTAATCCTTTAAAACCCACATTAAAGAAACATTTAAAAAAGGTATAAATACCATTTGGTATTAACCATATTCCAAAATACAACAGTGTACATTCTCCGTTACTAAGCAGAGTTGAAATTGTTCTCGAAATGACGGTGTACATCCTTGGAAGTTGCAGAAGGATTTTAAAAGCTTAAAACTCCTACTGCATAAGGTCCTTTAAGGTTGTGCGAAATGTTTAGCCATAAAAACAAGCATATTACATTTATCCTAAAGACACAACGTGAAAATACCTTAAACCCTATAAGGTTGCTTTTAAATAAAACGAAATGTATTTTTTTACTATCATTTTTAAAAAGAATTTTAATCTGAAACAGCAAAGTCACTAGAATTGTCCTACTGGTCGTAATCAGTAATCTCAGTAAAACTGATGTAACCCATTAATATAATTTACTTTAACATATACTTTGAAACTTAGATTTAAATAAGAAAATAATACATTTCTTGTTTCCTTGAAATGCTTAATAAATGCTGCTTTTCTCATCTTTAAATTCTTAATGTGGTGATCATATAGGATTTAAATTGTAAAAGTTGGTTATGGATTTATATTTTCTTTATGACGAACTTCTTTATGAAAACCGAAAATGACAAATGTTTATTAAAGAGGGTCACGGTAGCACGTTTAGGAGAGTAGTTGGCTCTTAACACCGTCTAGAGTGGTCTCAATATAGATGGTAATCACAGATCTGGGTTAAATTCCTGGATTTGGTCACTTTGCTCGATGTTCACCCTGCATCGTCATTTAAGGTAGCTTTGGGTAGGCGCTTATCTGAAGTGGTGACTAAATGGTTGCTTATGGCAAGTGTAAGGTTCATACAGCTAATGGAGCGACAATAAACCCCCTTGTCATCCATTATATATAAAGTTTTTATAAGCCCTTTGAAACCTCCATAGGCTGTTGCCACCCAGAGTTAGTTTGTTAGTTTTTTAATATTTATTAAAAATCTGATAAACTATTTTGTTTATCAACAAATGTAGCAAAGTAAATTAAGATTTGGGAAGCTAAAAGACACTATAATAATATTGAAAATATCCTGCTATNTAATGACTAATGACTAACTATAACTAATTGATTTGTGAGTAATGATTAAAATTGATTTTTGACTAACGTGATTTGTTAGTCATGACTAATCAATCATGGAAATTAATCAATGACTAATTAGTCATGATTAATGATTGATCAAATTATTAATCATCAATCAATATTAGTTGATTTGTGCCCTACTCTGCTATAAATCCGTATTAGGTAAAGCTGTTTTGTTGATGCCTACAGCAAATTCACCCCTTAAGCCACTTCAAGCCACCTTCTAGCCAGTTTTATGATGGCAAACGATCACTAAATATAAAATGACAAAAATAAAATGTGTCTCCTAATATACATATAGTTTTTATCTCCAGTAGGGGCGAAAAGTAACTTCGGCTTCGCCTCGGGATTAGTTGACTCAATCCCTTCTGCTTTGCCTCAGGAATCAGCTCAGCAACGCGGGGAATAATACCTTACATTATTTCCTAGGTGTATAAATAACTATTATTTTATATTGCTGGTATCTTCCATCTTATAAACCAAAACAAAAATCATTTAGCATCTAAAAGCATGAGTTTGTAATTGCATGTTACTTACTTCTTAATGTAACTTGAGTCTTCCATCATTCTGTCGAACTTGTTACATCTTGTAGGAAGACTGGACGTGAGAAGTTTGATATAAAGTTTCTTCTGAAACGTTGACATGTGCAGCTGTGTTTCGGTTCTTCGTGCTCATCCGAGTGAAGGAAGTACGTGATGCCGAGGGTCACGTAGTTCAGCTCCAGATAACCTCACCCATACCTTCCTCAGCACGCTTATATCAAATTGCACGAGTTTGGTATCCACCGACAAAAGCACCTTGTAGATTTCAAAATATCAAACTTTCCTTAGTATTACATACCCACTAAATCTCAATACTTTACGATTTCCACAAGTTTATTGTAGGTGTAAACTCAAAAACATTATTTCGTATATAAATGCCTTATCAGTTCATATAATATAGGGTTGAAATTTGTTAACGTGTCTAAAATTTAGATAAACCTGATATTTTAGAACAGTAATTTTTACGTTAGAACATCATTGAAACAGTGGTATATATTATTAAAAAATAACATCATCAAAGTAAGAATGCAAGGATATATTATAATTTGAAGTACAAACAATCACAGACCATTATTCGATATGGATGGAAGTGGTAAGAAATAACGATATAGGATTGGAGGTGTTGCAAAAGAGGTGATAGAAAGATAGGAGAGCAAGCCACAAGGAGAGACAAATAATAAAAACTAAATAAATAATGTTTTAATTTTGCCCAGGTAACTCTTTCTATTATAAAAAAAAAACAAATTTCACTAAAAAAGAATATATTAAAAATGAATTTATTGATTAATATAAAAGTAGTTTTACTATTTTTAAGTGTGAAAATATTTTATATAATTTCGTCCTTTTAAGGTTTTAAGGTTGAAAAATATAAAATCACATTTTAAAAGAATCATACGTTGATCTCTTCAGCCAGTATAGAGTTTCCTTTAAAATCTCTCCCAGCTATCTGGATTAGGTGACCTGAAGTCATATATTTAAAAAATATAAGATATAATTTTCAATAAATTCAATCTTTTTTACTTCTTATAAACCTTGATTACAACGTTAATAAACGTTTAAAATACCATTAGAAACTCNAAGGAAGGTAGAAATTAATCCGGGCCGTGGGTGTTCCTAGGTTCATAGGGACCCGGGCCTGGCTAAATCCCCTCCCCTCTAGTATCTCGGTCCTGAAAGGGTTAAAGATTGAGGAGAAAGGGCAAAGACCTAGGAGATAAATGGATTCAATCTCGCTTCCAATCTTAAATTAGCATCTTAACCATTATAGAAAAATTACATAAAGTGCTACCACTTAAGCATCTTCCACCAAATTTGTTCCACCACCTTGAGTAGACGAGTTGAGCTCAAGGTGATGCCATTAACTCCACCAAAATGGTTCCTTGTATTGCGAGCGTGGATTTAAATGCTGTGTCCACCAGAAGGCCTAGAACTCGATGGTTTATAAGGGCAACAGAAAAACATAATGCAAATATGCCTTCTTAATTTACAGTCTATTTATGGTTATATCAAAGTGTATTGCCATTTATATTACCTTATCACTATAAGCCAATGGTCCAACTTTGTATTTTTCTCTGATAACATTATGACACTCCAAATTCTGATTGAGATAAGTCTCTCTGTCACTATCAGTACAAGCAACCTTTCTCATCATCGCATCAACTACAGTAGTCTTGTGTCTGTTTGTTCCTGGAGGAAACACATTTCTTTGATATTCATTTTCTACATTGCCCATCGGATAGTATAATATAACTATGTACGACCGGCCTGATTTTGATTTAGCAATTCCAGCTCCCATGAAACAAGAAGCTCTGGAAACCATCTGAGTAAAATGACCTAAAACATGTTGAACATTGTCTTATACAACTTATATAATTATACCAATCAATAAATGGATACAATTATCACCTTTGCAATAGTGTTTTAAAATAAATCTACATTTGATTTTAGCTATTGTATTATTTTTAATCAGCAACTATAATAATGATTTAATTTAATAATGATTTATTTTCATAGCTATTATCACCTTTCTCCTAACCACTCAGCTTTCTCTAATGCGTGTTTATTTAGCTATGAAAATAAATCATTATTTTTAATTTCAAGTTGATTAAATATTTAATTATACTGAAAAATATGACAGTTTATATAATTGACTTACAACCACTCTTTGTCCTCGTTCGTTGGCTCAAAAACGTTTTTTCTGAACTGACCTCTAACATTACCCAATGGATCATAAGCAACCACAATGTATATATCTCCGTTATTAGAACGGGCCATTCCGAATCCCATGTATCGTGTAGACTTCCATATCATCTGAGGGAATCCAAGAGCTGTAATTATAATAAAGTTTAATTAAGACATTTCTAGAAACATGCGTCGATAGAAGATTTTAAAAGCTTACTTCAGAGAGCTGAGACAGCGTGGCCAAGGAGTTTTTGCTCAAGAACCCACAAATCAATATCGTGAGTTTGATCCCGTGCTATGATGCTCTGATTTAAATATTAAATAGCTCACTAATGGCCACACCATTCACGTTTCGGTGGTACTATGTACAGGTATGATGAGAAAAGTAGTTGGAACTCTCCACTACGGAGTTAGTAAAAGGCCAATGTGGCCTGTTTGCAAGGTTCAAACAAGTGGTTCGTCCTCGCCGTCTAACCATTGCCATTAACTTTAGAGAGCATTTGAATCTATTGACTCCACTACTCTCTCGAGTGTAATGATACTGCATCAATATTTGTTCAATGTGTGTTATATATATGAGCTAAAATTAAACATAACTGATAAACTGCTGAATCTTATCTACTTATAAAGCAATTAAATGCAATATTCACATTTTAATGTGGTACAGTGAAAAATTGAAAAACAAAAATTGATCCTAGATAACTTCATATGTGGACAAACTTTCTTGTATAAAATGTTTTATTGCGATAGAANGTAGACTTCCATATCATCTGAGGGAATCCAAGAGCTGTAATTATAATAAAGTTTAATTAGGACATTTCTAGAAACATGCGTCGATAGAAGATTTTGAATACTTAGTTCAGAGAGCGGAGCCCACGTGGCAAAGGAGTTTTAGAACACCCGTTTTAGTTTGTTAGGAACACACAAATCAATTTCGTGAGTTCGATCCCACGCTATGATGCTCTGATTTAAATAGCTCACTAATGACCACACCATTCACGCCTCGGCGGGACTATGTACAGTTCAGGTATGATGTGGGAAGTGGCTGGAACTCTCCACAACGGGGTTAGTATTGGGCATATAGTAATGGGCCAAATGTGGCCTGTTTGCAAGGTTCGAACAAGTGGTTCGTCCTCACTGTCTAACTGTTGCCATTAACTTTAGAGAGCATTTGAATCTATAATCTATTGACTTCATTACTCTCTCGAGTGTAATGAAACTGCATCAATATTTGTCATATATATGAACTAAAATTAAACATTACTGATAAACTGCTGAATCTTATCTACTTATAAAGCAATTGAATACAATATTCACATTTTAATGTGGTACAGAGAAAAATTGATCCTAGATAACTTCTTATGTGGACAATCTTTCTTGTATAAAATGTTTTATTGCGATAGAACCATTATTTTAACGATTGTTGTAACTATTTAGTTTAAATTAATTTGTTGATTTCACTTCACAATTTTTTCTAAGTATACAAAATTAACTTCAATAGGGTAGTTTTTAAGCTGGCTCATATAAGTGTAAAACTCTAATCTTTTCACAAGCCGCCCACCAGCAGGGACCATACACCCCTAATTTAAGTGTTTCCTGTAACACTCAGGTTCCCCAGGATGATGCAGGTGGACTCCAGTTAGCGTTACTACATCAGGCCCTCAATGCTTGACCAAACACTTTAACGGACGTTGGAATTATATTCATCAAACAACATGAGATGAGCAGCCCTAAAGATGCTCCCAATAGTGGATAGACATAGACAACTCCTTGACTTACATCCACCAAAACGTGGTTACTAGTCACTACAAAAATACTTGTAATTTGAATTTGATACCAACTGTGGAAGCTTACGTCAGTGATAAATAATAAGAATTCTAATAACTACTACTTACTATCTTCGCTAATATCTTCATTACTATCCACGCCATGTAAAGTTTCGATGCTGATCTGTCTTCCATAATTGTAAACATGTTGACAGTAGTTATATCCATCAATTAATCCACCGTGAAAGATGACCCGAAAGTCTTTGACTGGTTTATTATTGCGATCATTCAAGCCGGTACCTCTTCGTGCTAACCACTCAGCTTTCTCTAATGCGTGTTTATTTAGCTATGAAAATAAATCATTATTTTTAATTATCAATGTTAACTTTCAACTAGGTTCTATCATTAAATGCTGTAAAGTGAGCTTATGAGATACTGCGTATTTGAACCAAAGAGCCCTGAATCAAACTGAGGTTGATTATTTTGTATTATGAGTGATGTATCACATGCTTCGCTATAGATATTTTTTCCTTAAGAGTAGCTTATGAGAAAGTTCATACCAATGAATGAGACTAGGTAAATATAACAGTGTAACCACTAAGAAATGCTTTAGATGCATTATAGAAATTTAGTCAAAGTCAATTTTGTTAACCCTTTCGGGACCAACGAAGTAATATTCCGCAAACTTTTTTTTGCACTTAGGACCAACAACGTAATATTCCTCAAACTTTTTTCTTGCTCTAAGGACCAACTACGTAATATCCCGCAAATGATTTTTTGTGTTATGACGTCACACTACTCACTCTGTATGGTTTAGAAATGACTAGTAACGCATTCTTTTGTTAGTAAATAGTAACGGACTAATTATTAAAAAAATAAAAAAATAATTAGAAAAGAAGCGATGATGAAAAACGTGTAGGAAGGTAGAAATTAATCCGGGCCGTGGGTGTTCCTAGGTTCATAGGGACCCGGGCCTGGCTAACTCCCCTCCCCTCTAGTATCTCGGTCCTGAAAGGGTTAAAGATTGAGGAGAAAGGGCAAAGACCTAGGAGATAAATGGATTCAATCTCGCTTCCAATCTTAAATTAGCATCTTAACCATTATAGAAAAATTACATAAAGTGCTACCACTTAAGCATCTTCCACCAAATTTGTTCCACCACCTTGAGTAGACGAGTTGAGCTCAAGGTGATGCCATTAACTCCACCAAAATGGTTCCTTGTATTGCGAGCGTGGATTTAAATGCTGTGTCCACCAGAAGGCCTAGAACTCGATGGTTTATAAGGGCAACAGAAAAACATAATGCAAATATGCCTTCTTAATTTACAGTCTATTTATGGTTATATCAAAGTGTATTGCCATTTATATTACCTTATCACTATAAGCCAATGGTCCAACTTTGTATTTTTCTCTGATAACATTATGACACTCCAAATTCTGATTGAGATAAGTCTCTCTGTCACTATCAGTACAAGCAACCTTTCTCATCATCGCATCAACTACAGTAGTCTTGTGTCTGTTTGTTCCTGGAGGAAACACATTTCTTTGATATTCATTTTCTACATTGCCCATCGGATAGTATAATATAACTATGTACGACCGGCCTGATTTTGATTTAGCAATTCCAGCTCCCATGAAACAAGAAGCTCTGGAAACCATCTGAGTAAAATGACCTAAAACATGTTGAACATTGTCTTATACAACTTATATAATTATACCAATCAATAAATGGATACAATTATCACCTTTGCAATAGTGTTTTAAAATAAATCTACATTTGATTTTAGCTATTGTATTATTTTTAATCAGCAACTATAATAATGATTTAATTTAATAATGATTTATTTTCATAGCTATTATCACCTTTCTCTATCTGAGTTTTATTTACTGTAGTTATCTTCTAATTAAATGAAGAGGTACTTACCGTCGACACTTGCTTGATATGGGGATCGCTGAACCGGTTTCTGCTATACGCCATTATCAGCAGAAGAAGAATATAGATCTCTTAAAGTTATTTCGACTCTACGAGATCTATATTCTTCTTCTGCTGATGATGGCGTATAGCAGAAACCGGTTCAGCGATCCCCATATGAAGCAAGTGTCGACGGTAAGTACCTCTTCATTTAATAACTTACTAACTTGCGGTAATAATCCTCTATTTGACTTATCTTCTAATGCTTACCCACTTCATTTAAATTATTTGGCTGATCCTTGTCGTATTTGTACTTTTTATGTTCCTCATACCAGTAATCACAGGCTGTATATGTGTCGGCACTAACGTCTCCAAACAAGTTTATCCCATATGATGCATTTATACGCGCATACACACTGAAACTATCAAATGATGCAAGTTGTTCCGCGTAATCTTGAGCCTCCTTGTTCAACTATAATTTAAAAAATATATTTTTTTTATCAGTGAATAGATACTTTAAACATCTTTTCTATTTAGCAAGTGCATTAAAATTAAAATTGTACTACCTTGGCATTGTAAGTAAGTGGATGAACTCCATGCTTCTCTCTATAGGTGTTGTGGCATAAAATGTTCTGTTGCTTGAACGTTGTCAAATCAAGTATATTTGCATTTCTACCAAAAGCACTTAAATAAATAAATAAACAAATAAATTAAATTAAATAAAATAAAAGATAAACAATAAATCACCAAAAAACTATAATGTGTATAAAGTGAAGTAGCTACAAAGTAAAGTAACAAAGTAGCTACTGCTACATGCTTAACTATGCATGTTACCTCTCAAAGGCCCAAACAAGAAAGAAAACCATAAAATCAAATTTTCGCGTTATCACGACCCTTTCTCTTTTTATACTTTCTATACTACTTATATGAGAAAGTAAAATTTCCATTATTTTTGTTATTATTATTATTATTATTATTATTATTAGTGCCAATGTTTGTTTTTATTTTACCCACACTGAATATGTTATTATTATCACCACTCTTATCAAAAACTGTTTTTAAAACATTAGAAGAAATTATTAAATTTTAATAAAAGGAAGATAACCTGACTCTGTGGAATTGAATACGAAACCTTACATATAGTCCAAAACAATAACCATATCACTCAACTGCTGAGTTTATTTTGGTTTACCCTATAATACTTAATACAGAAAATTAATGCTCAATGTAGGGAAGTTATAGTCAAATATATTTAATATAAAAGTGTGATGACCCACATGAAAAAAATATCTTTTATTTATAATTATAATTTTTTAATGAGATACCATACAACCATTAACAAAATGGATGTCTCAATAAATTGATAAATGGAAAAAGAAAAAAAAGTTTTATAATTAGAGTAATATTGGCAAGGTCGAAGAGATATTTTATAAACTTAGTCTTATAATACTAAAATAGTTTTATATAGTTTTATTCATATTAATTATAGATTTATTATCAAGTAAAAAAAAAACAAACCTGTGATAACAAAGTACAAAACAAAATAATTTTATAATCAACATTTGCATCGTTAATACACTAAAAATAACAACAATTTTATATTTATTTTAACACAGAATCACTGTAAAACTAAAAGATTTTTTATTAAAAAAGAAAATGTGTTTCTAGAAGTTTAAATAGAATAAACTAATGTAATTTTTCCTTCTAAAATAGTTTTATGTCTCAAAGTAAAGTTTATAATATCAGCTGTGTTCGAAGTCTTCATTCAATGATGCACTAAAACTATAGTATAATTAAATAAAGACCTAACATCATCAATTAAACTAAGAGCTACAGGATCTTTCGGTCTCTCAGTTAATCCTATTCCTATAAATAAATATAACATTGACAATTAGACGCAAAATTAATATAACAAAAAATGGTAATAATCAAAATATGTAAACAAAAATGCATAAATATATAAATCTATTTTCATACTGGAATAAATAGTTATATTTCTATGAATTAAATAGAGCATAAATATATCTATAAATGATAAGGTTTTATATTGATAACAGATGTTTAGTAGATAAAAAATACATGAAATCTATTGAAATAATATTGTATTATATAACTCAACAGCATAATCCTAATTTATTATTAAAATTTAATACAGTCGACTTTATTAGAATTAACTGAAGGATTTCTTGTAAATTATATTAAATCGGACGTAAGTGTTGCACTAATGGAACCATTTTCTGCAAATTCGGGTTTATTATTAGTAAGATAAGATAAATTAAGTAATGTTAAATTATTCTATTTAAAATGGTTAAGAAAACTCACAAAGAAAATTTAAATTTAGATAATTTTTAATTTAAAACGGTATAATTGTCGTTTAAATGCCTTACAGTTAAATTAATAAACAATATAGAACTGGATCATCTTTATACTGAGCCCCTATTGCTTTCAGTCTTTTATTAATTACCTATTTATAATAAAATGTAGAGAAGATAGTGTAGAACAGATTAAACGTAAAGAATAAGATATAAAACGAAGTTACAAAAACCTGATACTCCCGATGTAAGTTTAAAACCTAAATAAATACTTATTTTAGGACTAATTCTACTAGATACACTATTGTCTTGGATCCAAAGGAAGGATCATTGGGCACTTCTTCAGAAGGGAGTAACAATCTAAAGCATGTGTACGGAATGTTCTTCTTTTAGACTGTTACTCCTTTTATAAAAACTGAAGTGTGATAGTCCTTTGTACCAAATCACATTGGACTAAACCTCCCTTTGTTTAAATAGTTATTTAGTCAAAGTCATTTATATCCTCAAAAACCATAGGGAGTAACAATCTAAAGGAGCACAGATCATTGGGTAGTATTTGTTAAAAACCGGGTGAATAGTAAACTTATATTGACAACTTCTACGACTGTTCCAGGTCAAGTGGTTCAGGTAGGAATAGGACATCATAGAATAACAATGAAGAAGAGAGACACCACAAGACAGAACAGTTTTTTCGGCAATGACAAAATCAAGGTAAAACTTTATTTATAGGTCCAAACATTTATAAAATTTATAAGTCCACAAACCCTAAATTTCTAAGGTGATAATGTATTAGTAAGTCCACAAACCCTAAATTTCTAAGGTGATAATGTATTAGTAAGTCCACAAACCCTAAATTTCTAAGGTGATAATGTATTAGTAAGTCCACAAACCCTAAATTTCTAAGGTGATAATGTATTAGTAAGTCCACAAACCCTAAATTTCTAAGGTGATAATGTATTAGTAAGTCCACAAACCCTAAATTTCTAAGGTGATAATGTATTAGTAAGTCCACAAACCCTAAATTTCTAAGGTGATAATGTATTAGTAAGTCCACAAACCCTAAATTTTTAANGATATTTACTCTTTGCTTTAACCTATACAAAGATAGTAAGCGTTCAAACAAACTTAGCGAGGAATTGGATATGCTATGTTAAGTGAGGTGGAAGGCAAGGTTTGTAACATTAATCCCTAAACGGAGAGTAAAATCTTGTCCAAGGAGAGTCTTCCTCCGACCCATTAACCAGACCATTCTCGCCTTTCAAAATAAACTAAACAGCATCGCTCCGTGAGCAAACACTTTACTCAGTCTAACTTACTAATGTAAGGGTTTCCAATGCTTTAATTTAACAATTGCAACAAATTTAACCCGATTTATGTTATAAGTAAATTTGGCGCATGTGCAAAACTTTGTTGCCATTCGTAATAATAAAGTACTTCAAAAATATTAGCAGCTAAATCTGAGTAGAGGGCTATGTTGGAATACCAGAGGCCGTTTAGGATGTACATTTAAGATGTAAGTCTAGGATGTACGTGGATAATCTATGGCAAAGCAGCCCGTGAAATCTTTATAGGTCTATCAAGCCTATGGAAAAAAATGTACTTAGGTATGCATTGCATATGCAATATTATGCGGACACTTCCGCACTGCATTTTACTTTGCTCGTGTGGTTTTACTACCCTGGCCATCGCTCGGGTACAAATTCCACAGTTGCATGCACAATGCTCCTTTCTGCACTAGACGCGTAATGTACTATAAAACTCCTTTATTGGATTAAGATGATTTTTAAATGTGTTAATCCCTTAAAATGTTGTTTTCGGCCTTCTAAATACCATTTTCTGTACACTCTACTTATAGACTCCCAATTGGTGGGGCAGATAGCTTCATCGCATCCTATCATGCACGTTATTGATTTTATGTTTGTACAAGCCATTTTTGTATAATTTTTTTAACTGTTTCCCCTGGTTTATAATCCCGCTGAATTTTTTTTGATTTTGACATTTTATGTTTAGGCTGCGATACATACAGCGAAAAGCGTTATGTTACCCGAATGGGGAAGATATAGGATCAAGGTGTTAGGATAGTATAGGAGGTTTTCGAGTCTGCCCACTACATCAAACACCACTACCCGCCGGCCGTTGTTGTCTGCTCCATTTTCCATGAACAGCTAGAGTTAGTTAAATAAATTAACACAAAACATATTAATAAAATGATTTATAATAAATACTTTTGTGCATTTATATATTACCTGTTTATCCATCTATTTGCTTAGTTAATACTCTGATAAACCAAAGTAAACCTGAGATATTTACTCTTTGCTTTAACCTATACAAAGATAGTAAGCGTTCAAACAAACTTAGCGAGGAATTGGATATGCTATGTTAAGTGAGGTGGAAGGCAAGGTTTGTAACATTAATCCCTAAACGGAGAGTAAAATCTTGTCCAAGGAGAGTCTTCCTCCGACCCATTAACCAGACCATTCTCGCCTTTCAAAATAAACTAAACAGCATCGCTCCGTGAGCAAACACTTTACTCAGTCTAACTTACTAATGTAAGGGTTTCCAATGCTTTAATTTAACAATTGCAACAAATTTAACCCGATTTATGTTATAATTAAATTTGGCGCATGTGCAAAACTTTGTTGCCATTCGTAATAATAAAGTACTTAAAAAAATATTAGCAGTTAAATCAGAGTAGAGGGCTATGTTGGAATACCAGAGGCCGTTTAGGATAACAGGCTTTCAGGGCTACCAACCTCACTCCACCACACAAACCTTAACTTCAACTAAAGGACAACAAACTTTGTGAAAACCCTTTTTTTATATTTAAATTCATACAAAATATATTTGTATGAAATAGTTGTGACCAAATACAATTTAGCATGTCAATTCCTACTCCCGCATTATATTAAATATCCCGTCCTGTATTTTGTATAATATTAGTAGGTAACTAATGTATAATTATTAGCATTTAGTATTTTATTTTCTCTTATTGAAGATATAATTTCAGAAGGGATTATTATTTAATGTAAGAAGGTGAATGATAAGTAAGGTCTCCCAATTTTTATTTGTAATTAAGGAAACAATCAAAAGTAATTAATTATCATAAAAGTGAAGTAAATTTATTCAAGTTTCAAGTAAAAATATCATTTTTCAACATAGTCACCGTTTAATGTAACAAAATCCTCCAAACTTGAAATCCATTTTTTCAATCTGTTGATCAATCCGTGACTACACAACCATTAACAAAATGGATGTCTCAATAAATTGATAAATGGAAAAAGAAAAAAAAGTTTTATAATTAGAGTAATATTGGCAAGGTCGAAGAGATATTTTATAAACTTAGTCTTATAATACTAAAATAGTTTTATATAGTTTTATTCATATTAATTATAGATTTATTATCAAGTAAAAAAAAAACAAACCTGTGATAACAAAGTACAAAACAAAATAATTTTATAATCAACATTTGCATCGTTAATACACTAAAAATAACAACAATTTTATATTTATTTTAACACAGAATCACTGTAAAACTAAAAGATTTTTTATTAAAAAAGAAAATGTGTTTCTAGAAGTTTAAATAGAATAAACTAATGTAATTTTTCCTTCTAAAATAGTTTTATGTCTCAAAGTAAAGTTTATAATATCAGCTGTGTTCGAAGTCTTCATTCAATGATGCACTAAAACTATAGTATAATTAAATAAAGACCTAACATCATCAATTAAACTAAGAGCTACAGGATCTTTCGNAAAAAAGGAAGGGGGAGAAAATGTAGTCACGCCATATTTGAGAACAGGAGCTACTTGTACGGAATATTCTCTGATAATAAATTGATAAGACGTTATAAAGGGGGGAAAGAAAGAGAAGGAGGGTAACGGTGTTTTTAGGGCTTGTTGTTAGGGGACGCCGTGAGCGTGGTAAGACATAGATAATAAGGATAATAACCGTAACGGTGTAAACGGCTTGTGATAGAAGACAACCTCCGTAACCGTACTGCTATCATAGAGTTGTACGTAGTATGATAACATGGTCTAAATATAAATCACCTCTATGATATATATCTCACAACTCGCTTCTTATATTTCATATAAAATGGTAAAACTATTTCTTAACTTTTCATCAAGTCAAAACACGTTTAACACATTTTCACAACTATTACAGAACAAAAAAAAAGTGTTGTCATAATGGTAGTTTCATTGCAGTATGACATTGAATCGTTCATCTCTTTGAAGAAATATCATCAAAGTAATATATGGAAAAAGGTGAGGATAGAGAATAACGTTAATGTCGCACAGTAATCATGTCATAAAGATTATAAATTAGTTATCATGTCATAAAGATTATTTTGTTATAGTACTTTTATAAAAACAAGCAAAGAGAAAGATACGGTTTAAAAAAAATCTTGAATGAGTTTATTCCAATGACATCCTGTTTTCTAAAGGTTAAACAACTTAACTTTTTCAGTCCTAATCAAGATTATTACCTATTTATTAAATGTTCTTAATCTGCCAGGGTTAACCTTAATGATAAGAATGAAGAAGAAAAACAATAACTAATCTTCTCGTTATAGTTTCATGTAAGGATGCAGTTCAGGGTGACAAGCTCGTCCACTCGACCCCTAGTTTGACTGATGTATCCAAGAGTACCGAATGTTTTCCTTCCATGAGTTTGTCTCATGTGAATCTTCACAAAATTCATCACGTGATTCGAGTTTCTCAAGTCCCCCTCTCACGAAAACACCTGATGATTTTCACATAAGTATTACCTTCTTCAATTTATTAAGTTCAACAATTGTTATGAAATGTTCGTATATTAGATGTGTTTGGTTAATATATTGTTTTTGTAAAGGTGTAAACAAGGTTTGTATAGCTCAGATATCTCAATCAGACCGTATCGAATGCTGTGTTCCCGATTGCATGAAGACATTAAGAGAGGGTGAGATGAAGGGTTCCGTATCTTGTTCTTAACACCTTTCTACATTTACAGCAACGAACAAGGGGTGGGGATGGAACAATACGGCTAATGCATCCAACCCTGGTCCTAGCGCTGTTTCCTCCGGCAAGCTCTTCTGTCGTGTCCAATTACAAGAGTGTTCATCATTTACACTTCCTTGATGATACCACGCTATCAGCTTTAACGTGTATGGAGTCTCTCTTTAAACAATACTCACATTTCTCATTTATTTTAACGTTACATCTCCATTACTTTGACTGTGCTATCATATTTGTTCACACATTACTCGTTATTACGTTTTTATTATGATTGATTGATTTGAGCCGGGTTTAGAAGTCTTCTCGATATTTTAACAGTATATTTAATGTTAGATGTTGGAGCTACTACTGAGGGTTTCTATACGGAGTAACACAAAATTTCTCTCCTCGGTCAATTGAAATATGTTTATTACCAAAGCAGCTTTCATCACTTAAAATACCATCATCAGTGCCTATTTCAGAAGAAAAATAGTTATGATAATAAAAAGATTTAATTTAAATAAAATTATAATCATTATTTAACACTGGGAGACAGACAGAGAAAAATAGACTCCAGCGCCGGGATTTGAACCACGGGCCTCTGTATTTCCAGTACAGTGCTCTTACCAACTAAGCTACGCGGGAGAATGATTCTTCTCTGCCAAGCTTTTAATATCCATACACATAAAGATTGAATTTAAAAAGATTTAGTGAGAGGTGAGTCTATTTTATGTCGGCGATGGACGTGAGACTCGAGGTGAGTCTATTTTATGGCGGAGATCGTTGTGAGGTTCGAGAGTTTGATGACAATCTCCAGACATGAAATATATTCACCTCCCACTAAATCTTTTTATTAATACAACTATTTTTCTTCCACTCCACAAAAGGTACTGACGATGACCTTTTGAAGGCTGAAAGCTGCTTTGATGATAATATTATTTCAGTTTACGAGGATAAACAGTTTGTATTATTGTAAAGTAAAAGTCTAGCCTTAAAAATGGTTTAAGTATTTAAGTACCAGAAGTTAAAGTCTTTCTTTTTACAGTAGTTACCTAATTATTTTACTATAGATGTGTTCTTGATTTGGTGTTACATCAAGAGTTCTGTAATCAGTTTTTCTTGATATCGAATTATGATATGATTTGATCAATATACACATTCTTGGGGCCCGCTGTTACACGTCCGTAAACGAGCTAAAAAAGCAGATCACTCATGTAAAGACTGTATGTCTATGACAAATATAACTTATTATTATTATTATTATTATGTAAGATATTATTTCCCGTGTGACTAAGTTGATTCCTGAGGCAGAGCCGAAGGAATCAAGGCAACTAATCTGAGGTATTGATGTCAATTAGCTCCCTCGGCTAAGGGAATAATAATGCATTATTCGGTCATAATATCGGAAATAATATTTTACATAATAATAATAATAATAATAATAATAAGTTATATTTGTCATAGACATACAGTCTTTACATGAGTGTTCTGCTTTTTAGCTCGTTTACGGACGTGTAACAGCGGGCCCCAAGAAGGTGTCCAAGACCAAAAAAAATGATTTAGGACTAGATGATGAAATTGACAATTCTTGGATTCTTTCCTTTTTACACTTCATGGCGGTAAAAGTCGAAAGAAGATTTGAGTTTTTTTTTTTCCCAAATGAAGCATTTCCTTTTGGGGGGGGGGCTATCAGTGATCTCTATTCTATCACGGTGTAGGGTGGACACCATAGCCCGAGGCCACTCAGACTGATTGGCCGAGGGATCTCATCCTGATAGCCCGGATAATCAAATTTCACAGTGCTCAACTCTTGTCTCATGCCCAACTGTCCCCTCTGCTCATGTTATCCTCTTGACGTTCCACCATTTCTCTCGCAGAACAAACAACATTTTTATAACTCCATTCAACGCTAGCCCTTCTTTATCCCACAGTGAGCCATAACGTCATTTTATAACGCTAAAATACACACACACTAGAGACAACATAACACTAAGCTTTTAGGTCTCTAGAAATTGGCACTTGTATTGTATAAGGTTTTTTTATTATTTTATTTTTTTCCCTCAATTTCTCTTGATGGATGTTGGCTAGTTTTTTGTTGCTTTTGTTGTTCTTACAGAGTAAAGTAAATATATATATATTGTTTCGTTTTTTTTTAATGCTTGATTTATTTCACATAAACAAGTTTGTTGATCGAATGGAAAAAAGCAATACAAAATATAGTTGTTTTCTTTTCATAAATCAATTTCTACGTGTAACAACAATTACAGTCCTCCAAAATATTTGGTAAGTGTGATTAAACAAATACTTATTTATTTAATCGTCAGTTTAAAAATACCCTCCAAGTTTATTATAATAATTTCATGAGTGAAATGTTCAGCTATATTTAGTTTGAGCTCAGATATAAGATATTTATTAGATAAATAAACTTGCAGTGGCAGCGTATAATAAGATATTTATTTGTATAAAAACAACAAGCTTATACAAAAGAATCGCTTAAAATCAAATACATAATAAATTAAAACATAAGCTCCAATTAATTACAAAAAAATAAAAATAAGGAATAAGCACCAAGTACTTTTTAAATACGATTTGTATTTGTTAAAAAAAAAAAAAAAAAAAAAAAAAAAAAAAAAAAAATGCATGGCGAATGGCCATAATCGTTGTCCACCAATAAAGCACTTGTATGAGAGCAAGATAAGCGTATATATCAGGCACAACATTTAACGGTACTTAAATTACGAACACTTTTGATTTTGTCTTAAAAACAAGTGTGAATATTTTTTCAGAAAATCTAACTGTATATTGTTTTATTGCTTAATTTTGATTAGGTATATTATCACATGTTTACAATTTTCTAGGTTGCTAAAAGTTATTGGTGATGTATCTATTCTATAATAATACCAATGAAATGGCTGGCGTAGCCGAGTATACTAGCAACTAACGTTTAAACAACGAAATATGTTGTGACTTCAATTTCCAGAGAGGTGAGACTTGTTTTATTGTGATGGTGACATAGAATAGATGAGTAAAGTGACCGACACGTCCTGTATTAATCTAAAAATTTGTTTATTGAGACGTAAATGGAAGAGCAAGAAAATACTAGCAATGATAACGTAATCAAATTTGCAGGTCTATATACAATATACATAACAGTTGTTAGAGGTGTCTGAAAAAAGAAAAATTTTGTTGGTATTTTCAGCAGAACGAAGCTAAAATCGACAATTAATACATTCCATGCATAAAATTTACACTTTTATACCTCTATGCTGTACAAAATTCAGGGTGTGTATTTTCCCAAGTACGTTAGGCGTTAAATTATTCAGATATGCCGTTCTGTTTAACACTACAGTTTATATTCATATTGCTTCCACAACAGTTGAACAGGAAATTAATCATGTTTCAATTAAATCGTATTGATAAAATTATATTGTTACCAAAAATGCAAAAATATAATACATGTAAAAAATAAAAAAATAAATAAAAATAAAATAAAAAATAAAGAAAAAAAAATAGTTTACAAAGGGGATACATTTTTAAACTAGTTGAAACATAAGAAATAAGAGAATCACCATTGTTCAGAAGTAGCCAAGAGTTAACATACTCTGTTAATTAGTGTGGCACATAGCTTCCTTGCGTCCTATTTCGAAAAAATGAAATGATTTTATGCTTTTAAAACTTAAAATTATTATCCAATGCATTTCATTTTCACCCCATTTTTTAAATCTGTCTAATTTGTTTTGTTCTTTCTCGTGTATAAGTATTAATTTTACAAAACTTAAAGAGCGCACATGGTTGAAATTAATGTGGGGCTATCTGCGGGCTACTTTCGACAAACCATCAAAATTTCATAAAAATCAGATAAGAACTTTTGAAGATATAGGTGTAAATCTGTGTATGGGAGATAAAGGGCACTATCTCCATTTTTTACGAAATTGAGGTTTTAACAGTTTCCTATTCATTTTTCCCCCCTTTTTTAGAGGTACAAGTATATGATCCCCTAAAAACGGATTTAGCCAGTTGGAAAAGTCACTATGAACAAACATGCTGGGGAGTTAAAATAAGTAAAAAAAAATCATTAAAGTAACTCTCCCGAAAAATTTAAATTTGGCACATAGTGCCCTTTACCTCCCATACACAGATATGTTTGTGCGCATGTGAAAGAAAAACAAATGAGCGCAGAAGATTGAAACTTGTATGGGATCGACAATGGGTAATTATGACCTACCATCCAAATTTAAATAAAATCGGACGAGTAGTTTTTAAGATATGTTAGTTCAAGGACAGACACGGAATCAAAAATGTTCCCTGATGTCTGAAATGGATTTCTGTCTTGGAATTGTTGAAATCGGAGACCTAAAAATTGTTTGCTCTTCAGAACGATCACTTAGCTTCCTTTATCTTGGGTAAGCCCGGAAGCAAAACTGTGAGTAATTTAGTGGACTTATCACATTTGATACATAGAAGCATAACAAGTTACGAAGATACATTGGTGATTAATCTGCAGATCTTAGGTAAGGTACACTACTATAGATCTGAAAGTACAAGTAGTGTTAATATGTCTCAAAGAAAGTCTCTAATAAATTGCACTACTTCAGTTTAACTTCAGATTTTGATTGCATAATATAATACTTAATCGAGCATAGAAATGAATACAATAATAACTCGATGGTGTGAAAGCATCCTAAAACCAAACATACCTTTTTATCAAAGATAAATCTGACAAATTTAATATATTCGTTTTTAATGATGATTCCAAAATAGCAAACTAATGATTTATAGTAATTAAATTAGGATCACCAAATAAAATATAAATCCAACTTTTTTCGGGTGTACGTTTTATTATCTCCAAATTCATATTTACTTTCTTATCATTACCATATTTACATTGTAGGATCTACAACTACATTTACCTTTTTTTTACTACGTTTTTATTAACTTGGTTTATTGTTTGTTTGTTTGTCCGGTGCAAATCTTACAATCGAATTTTAACTAACATCCCGAGTAGCTAGACATTTGAAACTTTCAGAACAGCTCAGAACACGATGTCAATGCATTATTTTAATACTTTTAGTCATTTTTCAGCAGAATTTAATTCGTTTTCAGCAAATTTGCTG
>KZ651228.1:367157-377755 GCA_001010745.2 Gerris buenoi
AATCCAATAAATTTTGAACAAAAGAATAGTTCACTTGGATTTAATAATAAATAAATAAAAAAATAAATAAATAAATAAATAAATATATAATAGTTAGGTACATAAATAATGTTTATAGATTAATTCGTAGATATAGACATTTTTAACAGATTGTTTAAATTTTAGCTGGTCTACTAGATTAGAAACTAGAACTAAGAGAATAAAATAAATAAATTACTTAATTTAAATAAATAAATACATTTATAATACATGCATAAACTAACTAGCAATATAAGTAACAGAAACTATACATATAAATTGTTTAACAATTGATAATACTATATAAAAATGTTAGGTTATAGGATGTGGCCTATTTATTATATTTGATCTTACTAACCAGGCCCGTTTTAAATAGTTGAACAGGGAAACCCAATGTTTTTCTAGATCAAGCAGCTCTATATATTCCTCAAATGTTAGACGAGTCTTGGAAAAATAATCTGTTCTCAATTCATCTAGGGTCGAACAGCGAGCTATAAAATGAAACCCTGTTTCTTCCTCAATCATGTCACATAGACAGCAGAGAGTATCACTAAATAACAACCAAGGTTTGTAGTTTAGTGCTAAAACATCGCATCTTACTTTGAATATCCAACTTATGAATAAATTCGAATTTTAAAAATGTTTGTGTTCTTTTTGTCTTCTTTTTTCATTTTTGTGTTCTTCTTACATTGTTTTTCGTGATTTTTATCTTGAATGTATATTATATTTTGATAAAATGAATGCGATTGTGGTGAATCCTCTGGTCCTACAACTTCAATTAAATCATTATTGCCGCATGGTGAGCTACCTAAAACAAAAATACCAAAACACAGAAAGCCAACGTTTAAGTCTGAGTGGACCGAAAAAAATGTACTTTATTTACACTGGATTTAGGTTGTCCTAAGTGATCAGTATGGAGTTTATCCCTGAAGAAGTTACCACAATTATCTTCGAATAGAAACAGAAGTGAGGTCATCGACAGTTACGAACAATTCATCAGTTCAGTTGTACGAGAATGTATAGTACTTATAAAAGGAAGCGTACGGGAACACCTAAGCTTGGGTAGGCAACACTGGGCTGTTATCTATCATGGCGTATTATAAGTTCTTTGACAAATATTCAACTGAATTCCAAAATCACATCGATTCAAAAATTACATCGATAGATAATTAAAATTATAATGAAGAAAAGAATACATTGTGGGAATTGAAGTAAGGTGTGTGTAAATTTTAAATACTTCATGTACATATTTGATAGTTAAATTTTGGTGGGAGTCTGGACACGTATCGCATCTGCAGATCTTTTGGTTAAGGCTCAGGTGATATCACTAATTCAGAAGCCCCAGGGGTCTAGAAGACAGGGTAGAGAGGTTCTGCAGGGTTGCCAAGCTGCTCCCTCTCTGTCGCTCATGCAGTATGCACTCAACTTGACTAGCTGCACCTTATACTCTTCCATAGCGCTGCTGCCCAAGCCAGTGCCACTGTATTATTCACAGCCTCTCCTGGGTTTTCCACATCCAAACCTCCCACACCCTCTCTTTAAATATTAATGGGATTCCTCCCTCCCTTTTTTCCGTGATTCCCAGAGGTCTCCACGTTCCCTGCCGTACCCCTGCATTAGCGGGTCTTTGGGAAGCAACAGTCTCCGGCAGCTCATGTCCCCGGAGACTCTCCTCAACCCTCGGCTTCATTTAGCACTACAGCCTTCANGGTCCTAAGTGATCAGTATAGAGTTTCTCCTCGTTGAAGTTACCATAATTATCTTCGCATGGAAACAGAAGTGGGGTCGTGGACAGTTACGAACAATTCATTTGAGTGGTACAAGAATGTACGGTACTTATAAAAGGAAGCGTACGAGAACAGCTGATCTTGGGTAGGCAACCCTGAGATGTTATCTAACGTAATATAAGCTCTTTGACAAATATTCAACTGGATTAAAATTTCAACGATAGTAATTAAAATTATAATGAAGAAAAGAATACATTGTGGGAATTGAAGTAAGGTGTGTGTAAATTTTAAATACTTCATGTACATATTTGATAGTTAAATTTTGGTGGGAGTCTGGACACGTATCGCATCTGCAGATCTTTTGGTTAAGGCTGAGGACTCAGGTGATATCACTAATTCAGAAGCCCCAGGGGTCTAGAAGACAGGGTAGAGAGGTTCTGCAGGGTTGCCAAGCTGTTCCCTCTCTGTCGCTCATGCAGTATGCACTCAACTTGACTAGCTGCACCTTATACTCTTCCATAGCGCTACTGCCCAAGCCAGTGCCACTGTATTATTCACAGCCTCTCCTGGGTTTTCCACATCCAAACCTCCCACACCCTCTCTTTAAATATTAATGGGATTCCTCCCTCCCTTTTTTCCGTGATTCCCAGAGGTCTCCACGTTCCCTGCCGTACCCCTGCATTAGCGGGTCTTTGGGAAGCAACAGTCTCCGGCAGCTCATGTCCCCGGAGACTCTCCTCAACCCTCGGCTTCATTTAGCACTACAGCCTTCATTTTACACACACATGCAGTCCGAGCCTTAAAACTTAATTCAATATTTCAGTAAGGTATAAAACCCCTCGAGATATCCTACGAAACAGGTTTGCAATAGGAAAGCAAGCGCTGCTTACACTGTTTATTGAAATTGTTTTTCGCTTCTCACATAACACCGACTCCAGTTCAACCACACCGGCTATTACATCGACTTGAAAACACATGCATTCATTATGTATAAGTTCCATATCTTAGATTTTAAAGAGAGGAACTAAAAAGTAAATCTCTACCTTCCGCATCCTCAGGTATTCTCATAATAAACTAAACTGGAAAGCTTTCCTCTTAAAACCAAAACTTATTTATGAATTAAAAAGTCAAATCGAATAGAAACTATCAATAAATAATTTGTTTCAACACTGAGGCTATAAAGCTGCATAAGAATTTAAACGTTTATCTTTAACAATTATTGTTATTGCTTCTAAACTTGCCGAAGGTAGCGAAAGTTATGTGATTGTTCAGAAAAACAAAACATTTGTATGAGTCCGATTTCAAAAATTCCAAGACAGAAATCCGTTTAAAACATCGGAAAACATTTTGGGTGACGTGTATTTCTTTATTTTTTGTGAACCAACATATCATAAAAACTACTTTTCCGATTTAAATAAAATATCGATAGTAGGTCATAATTAGCCTATTGTTGGTCCATTATAAGTTTAGACCTATTGTTTTTCTTCCACATACAAAATTTAAAAAAGCAAACTATTTTAAAATATATAAGCTACTAAGGATTTTTTATAAACATACATTTATTTACAAATTTACACCTATGTCTTCAAAAGTACTTATCTCATTTTAAATAAAGTTGGATGTTTGTCGAAAGAGCTCGCGAAAAGCCCCAGATTAATTTACGAGGTCTGTTCAAAAAATACGCGGACTGCTTGAATTGCGCGGCTCCAGTTGGTCCTAGGGGAATCCGCTTGATGTTGCTC
The DNA here is from genome assembly GCA_001010745.2 of Gerris buenoi. NCBI lineage: Eukaryota > Metazoa > Arthropoda > Insecta > Hemiptera > Gerridae > Gerris > Gerris buenoi. The sequence goes on from KZ651228.1 coordinate 370,645, forward strand.
CACCTGCGTACACCACCTGCGCTCATATATTTCTAATTTGATACTTTCATTCGAGTAAAAATACCAAATAATTTTTACAGATTTTAAACAAGGGGGAAAATGAAATAAATTAGACAATAATAGATTGTAAAAACATAACATAGATGTGAGGAAACTATGTGCCTCACTAATTGGCAGACTTTTTTTAAAACCACCAAAATTGTTTTGATTTTTCAGACGAATTAAAGTATCAATTTAGCAAAATTTAAAGTGCGTAAGACNAATTAAAAATTTCTATCCGAAAAACCTGATTCAAAAACTCTGGTATGAATGTCTGAACCTTAATACAAACAAAAATCAAACATACAATCAAAATAATAAAAATAACAACCCAAACAGGAAATTTTCGAGCTTATGCTACGTAAAAGGCCTCTCAGAAGAAATTGCAACATTGTATCAAAAGTTTGACTGTCAGTTGAGTTTTGGTTTCAAACCAATTAACAAATTGGAGAACAAACATTTTACAAAATTAAAGGACAAGCTAGAAACAGCAGACAGGATGGGGATAGTTTATGAGGTACCATGTAAAGATTGCCCAGGAGTCTACATTGGGGAAACCAGACAAACATGGGCAAACAGGAAAAAGCAACATGAAAGTAACGTAAAGGCCAAAGATGACAAAACCGCGCTAGCGGTTCACGCCAAACAATTGTGCCACCAATTTAATTTTGATGAAACTAAGATTCTAATGGCTGAAAATAACGACAAAAAACGATTGCTTCTAGAGGCTTTACAGATATCAAAGAAGGAGCAAAACATTAACTTAAAAAAAGACTGCCGTGAACTAAATAAGCATTACGCTGGAATATTACACCAACTAAATAAATTGTTGACGTCATAACCACTAACAATATAGAAACATAACATATAATAGTGTATGCAAAATTTCAGATTTTAATTTCTCAAGCTACCATTAAATTAATATTTCGCATTATATAATATATATTTTTATTTAATTATTAATCAACTTATGTCTAAAATTAATTTTTATCATGTCCTGTCTTGTTAAATGTTACTTGATTTATTTATAATTGTTAAAATGTTTAATTATTAATTGTTGTGTCTTACAAGATAGTATTAGTCTAAACTGTAACAAACCAAGCAACACACACTACCTGAATAAATCTGGATATTTGTAAGAACTTTAAATGAAACAATTAATGAATACTGCAATATAAATAGGTCAAATATTTCGAAGTTGTAAGTTTTATGTGTTGTCAAGAGGAGTAATTAGATTATAATTACAATTTTATATAAAAGAATGTTCTGGAATTTTAACTAATTGAGCAAATAACAGTACCTGATTTCAGTAAGTACAAATCCAATCAAATTTAGTGATCTTATAGTTCAAAATGTTAATGACCTACATAACATGTGGGTAGCATCAATAATTTTAATCGATGTTAAATATTTTAGGGTGAATTGACGAGAATCAATAAGATTCAATGATACATAACAGTAAGAACTTGTATATACAACAAAAATCATGACAATGTAATCAGCCAGTCAATCAGGTCAGTAAAGATGCAAGTGTCTATAGTTAATACCAGTAATTGAAAATTAAATTGTAGTGTACAGTAATTATAATTTATAAAATAATTGTAATAATGAAATAAACTATGTTTTTAGCTTGAGAATGGTCCAAGGAGGGATCGAAATATCGCAAAAGTGAGGCGTTTATATTTCCTTAAAAGACCCAACTAATCAAGAAATAATAAATGCAAGTTTTGTAAATTACGAAGATAAATTTGAGGCTAAACATGCTTTGCATTTTGTGAATTGGGAGTGTTTGAGGAGTGTGATGAAGAAGCTGGTAAGGATCTGTAAGGGATAATCCTGATTTGGTGGTTTGTATTTGCTCGTTTAGGAGCAAAGCGGTAGGAATGAGGGGGGTTCCCAGGGAACAAGAAACTTTAAAGCTAATAGTGGGAAATCAATTTAACTTAGGGCAACCAAGAGAAGGAACAGGATTCAATCAGCGGAGTCGCAACTCCGTGAAATTCCACTCGCACAGCGTCTAACTCCTACTCACTACGACTTTCTTTATCTCCCATCAGGCTAGCCAAGGCTCCTGTGTTGCGATTTATCACAAATATAATTGTGTCTATCACAAGTTTTCTATCTACCAGAAAAAAAACTAGGTTTGAATATATTATACCTTCTATGGATCCTCTAGCCATTTAAGTCTTTAGTTTCAGTTAATGTTTTACCCAGTGTACATACAATGTTTAACATAACTGAAGGAAATAGTCTGACTGAGGTGTATTTAGGAAGGAAAACATTGTGAACAGGTCGAATAGTAACTGAACTATATACTTATTTAGATAGATAACATCGAGAAGCTGGGTGAAAGGCTCAATGGTTATTACTTATTACACTGACTTTTAGTGTGGCACATAGCTTCCTGCATTTCTATTTGGTATAAATTAATGATTTTATGTATTTACAACAACTATTATGGTGAAATTTATTTATTTTTCACCCATTTTTTTAAAATTTGTCAACGTTTTTTTTTATATGAATTAAAGTATCAATTTAGCAAAAATTAAAGAGTGGAGACGGTTGAAATTAATCTGGTGATATCTGCGGGCTACTTTTGACAAACCATCTAAATTTCATAAACGTTGGTTGGCTACTTTTGACATACCATCTAAATTTCATAAACGTTGGTTGGCTACTTTTGACATACCATCTAAATTTCATAAACGTTGGTTGGCTACTTTTGACATACTATCTAAATTTCATAAAAGTTGGTTGGCTACTTTTGACATACCATCTAAATTTCATAAACGTTGGTTGGCTACTTTTGACAAACCATCTAAATTTCATAAACGTTGGTTGGCTACTTTTGACAAACCATATAAATTTCATAAACGTTGGTTGGCTACTTTTGACAAACTATCTAAATTTCATACACGTTGGTTGGCTACTTTTGACAAATCATCTAAATTTCATAAACGTTGGTTGGCTACTTTAGAAGATATACGTTTAACTAAATGTGATTTCGTGTGGATGTGGAAGAAAAAAGAAATGGGTGAAGATGGAATAAATTATGGACCATCAATGGGCTGATTATGACCAACCATACAAATATAATTGAAATCGGACGAGTAGTTGTTATGATATGTTGGACCGCAAAAATTGAGCTACAGACAGACATGGATCCAAAATTGTTTCCTGATATGAAACGGATTTCTGCCATAGAAATTTTAAAATCGGAGACCTAAAAATATTTCTTTCTCAGAACGATCACATACCTTCAGTTACCTTCGTTAAGCTCGGAAGCAAAAATATTTATAATCGGATAAATAATGTAATATAATATATAAGTGACAAGGTGAAATTTCTATACTTTACTCATTAAACTTTTTATTTTTTCAAGCTATAAATCTTCTTTCTTTTTTTTGTTTTTAAAAAAAATCCTTTTTAAGGTTTGCGGCATTTAGGTTCCTTTTTAAGGTTTTTTCGGATACTTTCATTAAATGCTAATTCATGAACAAATATTCGGATATCAATGCTAGTTAACAAAATCACGATGACAATTTATGTTGCTTGTTTGTTATCTATTTGTCCGGTATAAAATCATCATGTATTTTATCTTGTAACATAATCTATCGTAATCCACATTTATGGAGAAATGTACAATTATAAACGCTTATTGAATAAGATTTTACAACAGCAGCTAAAATCTTCCAAATAATATCTACCAAAATCAATTAGCAAATTAAACACCATCACGACTATAACAAAACTGTGTGTCAATCTCCTAATAGCGACTAATTAAGTAAACCTAATAACATTTTGTGTACAAGATTTTGCTTCCGAGCTTTCCGAAGGTAACGAAAGCTATGTATTCGTTCTCAAGAGTGAAATGTTTTTGTCTCCTATTTTGAAAAATTCCAAGATAGAAATCTGTTTCAGACAACAGAGAACATTTTCGGTTCCGTGTCTGTCTGTCGCTTTATTTTTGCGATTCAACATATCTTGAACACTACTCGTCCGATTTTAATGAAATTTGGATGTAGGTCATACTTAACCCAAAGTTGGTCCCATACAATTTTTAACTTCTTCTCTGTTTCTCTTCCGCATGCGCACAAACATACACTTATGTCATCAAAAGCAACCATCTGATTAAGATGAAATTTGGACGGTTTTGTCGAAAGTAGACCGCAGATAGCATTAGATTAATTATACAACTGTCTGCGCTCTTTAAATTTTTCTAAATTGCTACTTTAATTCATGAAAAAATCAAAACAATTTTTACATATAACAAAAGTGGAAACAATTAAATTAGATAATAATGGCTTGTAAAAGCATAAAATCTATAAAGCATGTGATAGGATGCGGACTGATGGAAGCTGTGCGCCACACCAATTATTATCAGTCTATGTTATATAATAATAATAAATCTTTAACTAAACTGGCGATATAGTTTTATTAATTATATTTAATATTTTATAGTTACTTTCTATAAATTTTTTATTTTTTTGTTTGCCATATTAAGAGCTATATTATAATTGTATATAAATACATACATAGGTATTTTTTCGCATATCCTTTGTGGGTTTAACTTAAAAAATGGTTTCTAAATGGAAACATTGTTAAGCCTAACAGACTGTTAGATGCTATATTTTAGGGCGAACTTTTACTTTTGTTTTGACATGTTTGTTTTGCTTGTTAGCTCTCCCCATCGGAAGAGTTGTTTGCCATTAACCAGCCCGCGGCTTGGAGGCTCTGCATGTCGGCAATGTCTCGAGGGAGGGTACTATGAGTAACGTCCTGACGCAAACCGAGGGGACTTCCGTAATCCGTTTAGTTCGGCCCTAACCGCATTTTCATTTGCACCGCGTCGAATAAAGGCGAGTTCTCTCTAAACAGGGGGTATTTTGTTGATATTTATTGTTGAGTTAACGTTTTCCACAGGCTACCTTAAAAACGTGAGCATTCAAGATCACTTCCCCTTTCATTTTCACGGTGTTCTTAATTCCTTATTCTCTAGCATCCTCTGTTGAACAACAATGGTCCAAAGATTTTTATTTTTCATCCTTAATGAAGGGATTGTTGTTAAGTAAATTCGATAAGAATCCCATTGGGATGTTATTAAGATGTAACTTCGATTCCACCGAGGGGGACTTGTTCTTTTATATTCTAACCAAATTATCAAGTAGTGGATGAGGGGACTTCCCACCAACTCACCGCAATAACTCGATTAGCAACTGTTGAATGAATTCCTCAAAAATAAATTGATGAATTTATTCTTTCCCTTTCTTATTGCGTCACAACAGTTCATGATTTTGTATAAGTTCTTACATAATTTACTATTTTATTACAATGGCTGCTATTCTTTACACTTTACAATATTTATGTGAAAACATGGAACGTTTTCTCTATTTGAGTACACTTCACTACAAGTATTATTAATAAATACATACCTCTTTCTGTCTGTATTATTAATAGTTATAATAATTTCAATATCTGAACATGTATTGTAATTTATTTCAACTGGCTCGGAGTAATTTATTTATTTTTAGCTTCGAATTTAAAGTTTTGAGAAATTTCTCAGCTATATATATTGCGGAATATAAAGAATGATTATTAAAAATTGTTGAAATGCTAGGTGCTAGAATATTGTTGGTTCAAATCTTTCAAAAACTATTTAATTCCTCCATAAAATTATCAGGCTTGAAAATGTCCCAAAAGAGGGACGAAATATTGCAAAAAAACATAGTGTTTTTTTATTTAAAACTCCCCTGAAGACCCTTTTTTAAAAATCATTATTAATTAATTCCTTTAATCAGCGTAAATATGTGTGCTCTTTTTTAAATTGAATTGAATTTTAAAAAATGTTTGTATAATACACTGAGAGTTCAAAAAGTAAAATATTTACTTTCTTATAACAATGTGCTTAGAGCCAGGTGTAGTAAATTTGGGTAATATAGTAGTCGCATATTATACAAAAAGCAATCCTATTAATCTAGCTGAGTTCTTCCCCGTATGAGATCTGGACAAATATTATCATATATATTTACATAACGAATATCTCTGAACTGCGAAATATCTCTAGAGCCGTAATAGATAGAAAAATGCGGTTTTTAAGATTTGGTCATGGCTATAAATGCGTTTCCAGAAAAAATGCTGAACATTTTCTGTGTTCAGGATAAGTGTGCATTTTACGTAATATGAAGCCATATTTTTAGGCTATATTTGGATTCTATGGTTAAAAATAAGAATTTTAATCTTGGACATTTTTTGCTCCGATTAGTTTGCCGTCTGGAGATAGAAACTTTAAGTCCATTTTACAGCTAAACTAATGGATTTTAAAAAAAAAATTCTAGATACACTAAGTTCTTATTTTTGCTGTAATATCCAAATTTATTCTTAAAACAAGCATTTTGGTAATATTCCTCGTTTTGAGCCCTGCGTAACACCTTCTTTTTTTTGGCAAAAAACAGTTGAAAATAAGGTATGTATTCCGACTCTGTCACATACAGTAATATTACAAATAAATTTGTTGTTCTGTTATTTTTCATCGAACTGCACTTCTAACTTGACAAGAATATAATATAAAAGTAGCTTGTTTTATAGATTATCTGAGCATTTAAACAGAAAGACATGGAGTACTTTACTTACTCTTAAAGTTCGGAAAAGAAGTAACGAAATAATACTTTATCTTTGATCCTTTTTACTTTATGATTTTTTTCCCCGTTTTCTCTTCTAGATCCAGTAAAAACTTTTATCCAAAAAGTCTCTCTCTTTCTTTTTATATTGATTTCAGATTTATATAAACCATTACAAAGTAAGATAAATGGATTTTCGTTCTTTTTTTTATTTGGGTGAAAAGCGAGTTTCTCGTTCTTGGAAAAACCGCTTTACTTTTGTATAAGGAGGTTGAGTTTTTTCTTTTGCGAAGGGAAATTCGTGAGGGGGTTGTATGGTTTGCTTTCACATCAAGCCTGAATGTTTAAAAGTAAGGAAAACTGTAATGGCTGCAGCTAAGCAACCTGGTTTTTTCTTCTTCTTGTGGATTTCTCCGTGCGTTATAACCACTGGAATATATATATATATATATATA
>KZ651228.1:420742-431677 GCA_001010745.2 Gerris buenoi
AAAAAAAAAAAAAAAAAAAAAAAAAAAAAAAAAAAAAAAACTTTTCTTTTGGGAATCGATTTTGACAATGCTTTACGAATTTCCTAAACTAAGAATGTATTTAGTGGCTAGTACCTGCCAGAAGACTGATACGTGTCCTACTAGCTGCATTTAATTTAAGCAAAGTACAGATTACTTCACTATGGAGTGAAGTAATAAAATGTTTTATTAAATTTGTTCCGAGCTTACCGAAAGTAGCAGAATAATGTGATCATTCTGAAGAACACAATTATTTTATGTCTCCGAATTAAAATATTTCTAGATATAAATCCAGGAAACATTTTTGGACTCGTTTCTGTCTGTTGTTCATGTGTTTGTGTGCCAACATATCTTAAAAATTACTCGTCTAATTTGAAAGGTATACTATTATCAGCCTATTGTTGGTCCCATATAATTTTTAACCTTTTCCACATAATATCCATTCCATTCTCTCTTCCACATGCAAAAACTTTCAAATAGAATCGCAGAAGCAAAACGTTACTAAAGTACGCGATCCTCTTGTCATATGCTATGTGACGTACTTGGTAGACTATTCTTTTAATTTGACGGGTGAATAAACAAGCGTCAAGAAACATTTAAATGGTTTAACTAATTGAGAATATTATAGGTGTCACAGAATTTTCTTAATCCAGCATCTTAAATCTATAATTAATATTCGATTTCCGACTGTTAAAGAACCATTTTGAAATGGTAAATCCAAGGTAAAAGCAGACGTTCATCAACGATCCATCCGTGTGGGCCTTGAGAGAGCTTCAAAAGGGCCCAGATCTAACAACGATTAGGCGCCCCGTAATGTTTTGCTTTACAAGCGTAAATTAATTCCAAATAAATTCTTTAGTATCCGTAAATTAAGTTAGATCTTGTAGTTATCTTATAATTTACTATTATTATTTGTACTATTAAAATAAAATAAAAATATCCCGCATTTTGCGCTATCCAACGATGCCGGGGCCCCTGGAGCTCTTGGTGCCTGAGCCATTTGGCCCCCATAGAACCCCTCACACTCTATATGGGCCTGCATGAGTTGTTTGGAACATCTTGGGGAACTGTACAAAACATTGTCACTTGTCGTGTTTGAACTGCCTTTATCCTTTACGAATGCTTGTAACGGTCCTGCGGACATTTCGCCGCTTCGTTGGAACAAACCTTTGCAATGGAGGGCGTAGGACCTATGCTATATGCTATAAAGTCTCTTTACGATTTCAAAAATTGATTACAAAGGTTGATGAGGTATCATCATATGATTTGTTGCATATACTTAGTAGTTATCAAAGTTTTTAATCATTTGCATTGTGTATTTCAGTGAGTACCTATTCGTCTCATGTTGGAATAATTTGCACATATACGTTTTTTTCATTTGCTTTCATATAGTTTAGAATATTGTAAATAAGACTTTATGTATACCATGTATTATAGTTGAAATATAATTCTTATGTAAATTTCTTTAATTTATTAATGTTCTTTCTATTTACAAAATCTGATCCTTATACAAGAATTTACAAGGAGCTGAAGAAGCGACCGCTTCATATAAAAGCAAATACATTTATAATACCAATCGACCTTGAAATGTAACGAATAAAAGCAACACAGTAACTGGGATTTTCTAATTTATAGGCAAAGATCCCATGCAAGTACTGTAGCGATGGTAGGTATAGTGTTAATCCAGTTAAGCTGTTCCAGTGGAATAAAGCCGCTGGAGATTATAGTTGGAAAATGTGTAGGGCTTGCTTTACCAGGGGTAACCTGATACTCTGTCAGATAACCCATACTGAAGCCTTCCTAAGTACAATATTGACAAACAACTCCAGAATACAACATTGTGTCTATCTTCTACTTTCAACTAAATAGTGTTAACAAATAAGATGTACTATTGTTAAAACTCTAAAAAAGAAAGAGTTTAATACACATTAGTATAAATTAGAAGAACCAGAAAAGAATATCATGAAAGAGGTGTAGTTTGTTTCAATTACAATTTTTTTGTATGAAGACGTTGTTTGGTTATTGAACTACACCTCTTTCAAGATGAGTCGCTATCACACATTGGAGAAAAACAGAGTCGAGAAAAGATAGATATTTACCAAAATTAGGAGCTTGATTATAATTGAATCCTACCGTAAAATCAATAATAATTAAACCCAACGACTATGAGCTAACGAACTATAGTTAAAAAGATCTAAAATGAAATAAATATACTTTAAATACAATAATTTATTCCTCTATATGCAGGAGAGATTTGGCATTTTAAACATATTTTACACCGTAGAGTAATCATAAAGTTTGAAAAATGTATTTTCTCTTTGCGAATCTATCCTCTTCATCAGCAGTGGTACTTTTTATAGGAAAACGACCAAATTATTTAGTATGTAGTAAGCGGGTAATCCATTGGGGATCAATGACATTGCATTGGCTTTATGTATTCATGCCAAGAAATATATGAGAGATGTCCCTTATGTAATGTTAAAAGAAAACAGGACTGACATTATGCTTCTAAAGTACCGGTCACTAAGGAAAGTTATATCAGATAGAATATATAACAAAAAAAATGTATATTTCTTTCATGTTACAACTATGTCAAGAAACTTTATTGGAAAATAAATGTCAATCCATATAATGCAAAACCAAACTTCTCGTTATCGTATCTTGCAAATTTATAATAATTGCAAGATAAAAAGAACTTTTTATATACTACGTTTTTAAATTTTCTGTCATAAATTTGAAACCTTTCAAAATGAATATTTGCAAATGTGGGACATATCAAAACAAATAAAATAAATTGAGGATTTTTTCCGAACTAACTTTCCATACAACACAATTTGCTGAAAACGAATTAAATTTGCTGAAAGATGGCTAAAAGTATTAAAATAATGAATTGTTATTGTGTTCTGAGCTATTCTAAAAGTTTCAAATGTCTAGTTACTAAGGACATTAGTTAAAACTCGATTGCAAGATCTATACTAGACATACAAACAAACAAGAAAGCAAGCTAATAAAAACGTAGTAAAAATTGAACAGTTTTCTACTGTCAAATTTTAAGCAATACGATAATAATTCATGCGGTGTTAGTCCCGACTATGATAAGCTATTATATAAGATAATATCTGTGAGGATAAGCAAACTAATTTTAGATTTATGTAATTGACTTATAATGTATTTTGAGGATTGTATTCTGCAAACAATACACTGATGCCATTGTAGTTGAACAGTCTATAAATACGGAACATGTTCGGAAATCCATTTCACCAGATGTTAAATGCAGCCGTACATGTCAATTACGCTTAGTTCAAATGCATGTTCTATCCTTGAACAAGCAGAACTAATTTATACAGAAACAAACTTACACAGCATGTAATGGTATAATTCATAAATTCTACTATTGGTCAATTTTTTTCAAATTTTGTATTGTTAAATAAAATGGTTTTTTTGTTAAGAAAATGTTGTGCAGAATAATTTAAAGTCCATATATTACGTGCAGGTGATTGAAGCATCATTATTATTTTCTAGAGAAACATAAAATTTAAAATACGTGGCAGAAACATTCAAACGATAACATAATTATGCCTAGAATTTAAATAAGTTGATATTAGATTAAGAATAACATTTACATTAAGAGAGAGACAATACGTTATTAAGAGTTATTTAGGATTTTGAAGCAAACAAAAGTTAAAAATCTTTAATCACTCGTATTCAGATATTTGAATTAATATTATGGAAAAACTCTTGAAAGTAATTCATAAATTATACCTTAAACCCGTTGCTTAGAATAGTAGTATAAATATTAGTATAAATTAGAAGAACCAGAAAAAAATATCATAAAAGAGGTGTAGTTTGTTTCAATTACTAGTTCAATTATTAGTTAGTTTTAATTATTTTTTGTGTGAAGACGTTGTTTGGTTATTGAACTACACCTCTTTCATGATGAGTTGCTATCACACATTGGAGAAAAACAGAGTCGAGAAAAGATAGATATTTACCAAAATTAGGAGCTTGATTATAATTGAATCCTACCGTAAAATCAATAATAATTAAACCCAACGACTATGAGCTAACGAACTATAGTTAAAAAGATCTAAAATGAATTAAATATACTTTAAATACAATAATTTATTCCTCTAATATAAATATAAGTCAGCCAATATTATTTGCAGGAGAGCTTTGGCATTTTTAATATATTTTACACCGTAGAGTAATCATAAAGTTTGAAAAATGTATTTTCTCTTTGCGAATCTATCCTCTTCATCAGCAGTGGTACTTTTTATAGGAAAACGACCAAATTATTTAGTATGTAGTAAGCGGGTAATCCNTTTCCTAGAGAAACATAAAATTTAAAATACGTGGCAGAAACATTCAAACGATAACATAATTATGCCTAGAATTTAAATAAGTTGATAGTAGATTAAGAATAACATTTACATTAAGAGAGAGACAATAAGTTATTAAGAGTTATTTAGGATTTTGAAGCAAACAAAAGTTAAAAATCTTTAATCACTCGTATTCAGATATTTGAATTAATATTATGGAAAAACTCTTGAAAGTAATTCATAAATTATACCTTAAACCCGTTGCTTAGAATAGTAGTAGTAGTAGTAGTCTAGTACTTCCTACTATAACGGGTAGGACAAACCACTTGTTCGAACCTTGCAATTAGGCCATCACTTAGGCCCTTTTTACACCCCGTGGTGGAGAGTTCCAGCTACTTCACATATCATACATTTGTACATTGTACCGCAGAAGCGAGTATGGTGTGTTCATTGGTAAGCTATATATGCGTGCTTCAAAGCGTGGGGGAAGAGTCCCCATTAAGGGTGTCCCTCGCCCTGCTCCGTCCTCGAACTCTCGAACCATAGATACAAATTACATCATCATGACACGGATCGGACTCACATCAAGGAGTGGGGGAAGAGTCCCCATAAAGGGTGTCCCTCGCTGCACCGTTCGCGTTTCATTAATGCAATTCAGAGTATCATGGCACGGAATCGAACCCACGACCTCGAATTGCTTAGAATATCATTTATTTAAAAAAAAAAAAATCGTTTTATTTAATTTAGTATTTGTAGAGATTAAGTTATGTATTAATATTTTTTAAGTTTTCATCTAAGCTAAATATTTTTATAGATAAAATAGACTAATTTTAATTAACTTAATTGTATTACTTTTTTCGACCCAAAAATAGTATAGATACTAACATTTTAGCTGATTTGTAGGTGATTCTAACCTGTTATATATATTATATTAATTGTATTTACATTAGGTGACTATAACATGCTATAGTATTTACAATTAAATTCACTCTGCATACATCACATTCATAAACTTTTTAATGTCAAATATTTTTATTATTAAGATCAAAAAATTTACAGAAAAAATAAAGAAATTAAGTCCAAAAAAAGCCCTAAATCTAAAGAGTTTAAAGTGATAGAGATAGAGGGAGAGTGAGAAACGTTAAAAATGCTTCGAGAAGAAAAATAGCAATGAAAATGGTTGAAAATTGTGAATAGGATTTGGGAGGGGGAGAGGGGGGTAATCCATGGAGGATAACAGGATGTCAGTTAGATGGGACGATTCCCCTCCCAATCCCTTCCCTCGTGTGGAATAAAAGGATTCTCTTGTCACAGCGTCGTAGCTGGGGGAAGGATCTCTTTATCCTGTCGTCCAGGGGGGGGGAGGGTTTTTTTAACTGATGGGGGGAAGGACCCTATATCCTGGACGAACGAAGCTCCTTCCCTCCACTTGGGAGAATATGGGAGTGGGGAGATATCTTCGTCTAAACAAAGAATGGGGTTGACCTTATAGGGGACAACTGCTTCTTGCTGACATCTTAAGGTCGCTCAATAATGATTATATTCGACTAAACAATGGGAAAACTTTGGTTTTTGTTTTGTTAGTTTTTAACTTTTGCCGTAGTTTCTTTTAAGAGTTATATAGTTAAAATAATAAGCAATTATTAACTAGAAGCTTTGCGATAATAATGTTTAATTTGAAAAATATTATGTTGTTTTGAACAATATTTGATTTTTATATATACTGCAGCAGATGAGTAATCAATTTATAAGTTAAACATAAATTGTTAAATATAAAGGAAATAGACTGCCAATTAGTGTGGCACATAGCTTCCTCGTATCCTATCATGTACTTTATTGTTACATTTGTAACAATAAAGTTTGTCAAGTATGTACTATATATTATAAAGTTTTTCGTTCTCAAAAGTGAGCACAATGCTTCCGTTACCTTCGGTATGCTCGGAAGCAATAAGTGTATTCTTGTAATTCCATAGTTCCATAGCTGACTTTGGTGGGAATTCTTCACCTTTAGTTTCCCATGATCTAATATGGTTCCATCATAAATATTAAAGTAGAGTGGATCTAGTATATTAAAGAGTGCAGTTTTTGTCAACTGATATCTCAAGGATAATCATTCCCAGCGCGTGACATATGCTCTTTCAGACAATGACTATCGTTCTCAAAGGCTGACATTGCTGGTACAGATGTAGAACTATTCATTACTGTTGTTTTGACGTTGAAGACTTTAAGGGGAGCAAACATCAACAAGGTATTAGGGTGTGTCGTGAAGGATCCGTACATCACCCCTTTTATTTTCATTGTTCAGCCATCTCTCAGTCTGTCATTAACTCCAATGTATGTTCAGATAACACCTGTTCGTCAACAGTAATAAGAGGGTTTTAAAAAGGAAACAAGCGAGCAAAGCAAACATTAAAAGAGTCCGGTTGATAGCGTGCAAAAAAGTGTCTGACTAACATCAAATTGGAATTTTGTGTATAAGTATGCCTTTTGGTGTCTTTTAAGAATGTGTGTTTGACTAAGTTCGTCTGCAGGACAATAGGCATTTAAAAAACACAAACCGGTGGAGAGCGGCCGCGGCCATGTCTCGCTCTTTATGGTGGACAATGTGGTTTTCATAATCCTTGAGTATGAGCTTAATTGGAGACCAAAAATTAAGTTGATGGTAGTTTGTCACTTAATAGGTGGCCTCTTTGATTTGGTGTAATATTTTACTAACCTATTAAGTGACAAACTATCATCAACTTGATTTTTGGTCTGCTAATCAAGTTCATACTCAGGATCATGAAAATCACATTGTCCACCACAAAGAGCTAGACATGGCTATTCCCCACCGGTTTATTTTTTCCAAATACCAATGTCCCACAGACGAACATAGTCGACCACAGATTCTTAAAAGGCACCAAAAGATATATTTATACACAAAATTCTAGCTTGAACAGACACTTTTTTCTCTTGTCAGACACTTTTTTGCACGCTATCATCTGAACTATTATGATGTTATTATTACTACTATTCATTATTTAAATCATTCACTTTCTTATTTATTTATTTATTTGTTATCCGTATTTTATAAATATGTTGCATGATTTGCGTCTTAAGGTTCACTACTCATGTCGCAGACGACTGCCTTATCGGCCCTGAAAGATTTAATGATCTATCCTCATTTCGGACTTTAAAAAAAAGAAGGAAACAATTCAAAATAATATTAAGTGAATAAATAAGGTGTTTACAAAATAAAATCAACTGTAGATTCCTTAGGTATTATCATACTGCCATAAGTTGATATCTGATTGGATTATAGGAGTAAAATAACCTTTAAAGTAAAAAGAACCCTTCAGACCCGTTGGAAAAAAAAAATTGCTTTAGGGTCCTCCCTTTGTATTTACGAAACCGGATGAACCTCTGGCAGGCATTGTTAGAAAAGGGGATCAGGAGTATCCCATCCCAAGTTAACGAAGTTGGGAAGTGATGCTTCGCTTGGAAAGGGTCCAAAGATCTTGGGAGTATAAGTTCGGTTCAGGAGTTACATTTCTGGAAGGATGGGTTTTCCTTGGATCCTTGTACAGAGTAACTCTTGATTAGAAGAAGACATTGAGCGAACTCAGTGAGGCCTTTGTTGTCGCTCAATTGGATCCTTATGTTATCTCGTTTATGCCACTCTTACTTTAATCTCCCTCTCAATTCTCCTCCATCCACCTTTAATCTTCCTTTTCAATGACAAAGCAACAACTAAGCGACAAGTTTTGGAGAAAAAGATGACTTAAAAGATCAAGAGAACTTTTAAGTCTTCGACATAATAATCAGCAGCATTTGAAATTACCAAAAATACGGATTCATTTTAAAATCAATTCTTCTGAAGAATATACTCGAAGGATATTTGTCTAAAGATAGACTCCCTGATATTGGCAGCACTTTATGTGAGGGAAAAAAATCGTTATTGTTGTGTGATACAAAACTGATGGTTGGTGGTGTACTCACTTACGAGCAAATTATACAAAAATTTGGTTGAATCCTAATTAATTTTTAATGTGTAATGCATTTAGTGAATGTCAATTTGAAACCTAATTAATTAGAGAACCCTCTCCGTTTGATTAATCTTTTCACAAAATTGGAGTCAATTAAAAATGTATTTGTTGGTCCAATAAAAACCCGGATATGCGATACGTATACGTTCCCATACACATTTCTTCTATCCTAATTCGGCAGTACTAATTCTTCCATGGACATACATACTTTTATTAAAATTTTTCCATCTTAGAATGCAACTATGACAGAAACTAGAGTTTACTCCGCAATTATCGTATACGTTGTAATTTTATTAACGGAATAAACATCAAAATAACATTTTTTCAATGAAGGGTATAAAGCAGATTGGTGTGTAACAATCTAGAATGTCTTATCAACCGGATGACCCAAAGGCAATATAGTTGATTATTTTTACAATTTTACAGAATTAAATATTCTGTTGCCATAACTAGGTCACTTGACACTTTCTTCCCTTCACTTTTTCTACCCTTCCCTTTATAGTTAGGACCAATCAAGCTTAGCGAACAATATACAAAGTTTCAAATTACATATGAACATGTGCAACATGTTTGTAGAAAGGGAATATAGAAACATTGTTAGAGCATTGGACGTGAAGAACTAAGTAACCATCTCAACTTTACACTTGCTGACAGCTGGTAATAAGGGTCAAAACTAAGGGATTAGGGCACACTGCCAGCTGTCATATTCAAACTTATATCCCTAAGCTAAACAAAACAACAAAAACGAAAAAACCCCTATTGTAATCTAATAGTAACTTGATACGAACTTAAACTTATTTACAGATACGAAGGATAAAATAATTTTACTTATTTCCCCTTTATATACTCACGCACTGTTTCATTTTCTCAATTTTATCGAGTTATGTTTCATTTAGTTTAAAAAAGGAGGATCAAACTTTGCATATCTTAACGGTCAATGACCATTTATAATAAAATCATATTTGTTTGAATAAAGTGTAACAGTTGGCAAGTATTTTTTACAAAAGTATTGGAACTATAAGGAATTAGATTCAATTGAGTAGTTGAACTAAATAAAGTCTGTACATAATGTTGATGATAGTCTTCCTCTGCATCTAATTTCTTAAAGATTCTGTGTAAATGTTGTCTTATATGTTGCTTTATATCTCCAGGATGTTCATGGTCTTCCTATTCATCCAATTTCTTGAATGTTCTGTGGAAATGTTGTCATATGTTGCTCTCCATCTCCAGGTTTTCCATGGTCTTCCTCTTCATTCAATTTCATAAAGATTCTGTGGAAATGTTGTCTATATGTTTCCGCCCATCTCCAGGTTGTTTATGGTATTCATATTCCTCTAATTTCTTGAGTATTCTGTTCGCGAGCTATTTGAGATAGTCTTTGGAATATTAAAGTATGGCCTGACCGTTATGCTTAAAAAAAAGAAAAAAAGAATGCATATTTATTATTTATACATATAAACAACTAAAAATTACAATAAAGACATCTTTGATCATCTTACCAAAACACAAAAAGAGGCATAACAATTTAAATCTTTAAAACATCGTTATTTTTAGAAGGTAAAACAAGTGAAACATAACGTAGAATTAGGTGGATGCGAGTTAAATCTTTATTTAAAAGCCTTAAATGGAATTTTGAGCTTTCATTTAAGCCAACCTTTAATATTATCTTTTTTTTTAATAGAGGGTAAACATTAAAATAATCAGTGCGTTAAACTGGGTTATTTATTTTACTTTTGAAATTTATATCTGTTAAAAAGCCAATTACATCTTTTTATCTTATATACCATGGATTCTGAGGATTATTTATCGTTATAACGGAAAATGGTTCTTTAAAGGTGTGATATCAAATCTAAAGTGAATAACTGAACCGTTTTTAATCAAATATTTACCGGTAACGTTTTATAAAAGCCAATGAAAAAGGGGTTTATTTTTACGGGAAGGGAAAAGAAGATAATGTAAACGTTAATTCCAACAAGTTAATCAGCCAGCAGCTACGAAATTTTGGACTCGGTAAATTATTTACTGTAGAATTCTGAAATACCCACTTGCTCTCGCAAAAGGGATTTGAGAACCCCTTTCGGAACATTCAGAATCTATTTAATATTAAATGAAAGCTTCATTTTCAGAGGCCTTCCTGTCATGAATATGAAGGTAAATTTTAGACCTCACGACAAAAACCCATGATATTTTCACAGCATAAAGACAAAATGTTATATTATAACGGGAAATCATTTCAGACATTAACTAAAAGGTCAGCACTGCTTCTAATATTAGCACGTTTGCTGCATATTAAACAAACAAGTAAGGCGCGCTTCAAGTAAGTACGTGAGGCGATAATCGCCGGTTTCTGTACGACTTAGTTAAAATATTACGTGTAATAGTTGCATAATTTATTTATTTATTTTAAACATAAAAATGTACTGTTGACTTTATTTAATTTAATATTAAATAAAATTTGTTCTGTTAACTTTAATTCAATTATCAAATTTTTTATATAAAACATTTTTTAATGTAGTTAATTAATCTATTAATATGTCAAAAATTTGCTTATATGTTATAGCCTGAAGAAGCCC
>KZ651228.1:436417-455230 GCA_001010745.2 Gerris buenoi
CCCTCCACCCCCCTGTCTGTTGTCTCCTAAATGTTTCATCTGTTGCCCCCCACACTTTCTTCCCCTGTTGTTCCGACAACTTTTTTTTTTCACAACCCCGAGGCTAGTTTCTCCAACTTTACTTTTAACTTGGTCCAATGTTGAACAACTTTTTGCCTCCAGACATACTTCTTTGTTTCTACTTTTCTAACATTACGAAAGAAAATGTTACAAATTTATCAATTTACCAGTTTTCTAGTTGGAAACAAAAAGTATTTCTTTTTACTTTTCGTAACTAAGGAGTTGGTAATTGCAAAACGCATTATATTGCACTCCAACAACTCCAAACAAATATCGACCACTTATATACTACAGTCTGTCCCAAACGAGAGTTAGTGCGATGACAGCGCGTGAAGAACTAGCAAATGGGGTGGGTAGCCAATGAGAGCCCAAGATTTACCCTATGGATAACCATTATATATAAGAAAGTGAATTCAGTAGCTTTATTTTTTTCCCTTAGAGGTTGGCCAATCTGTGTCACACGATTTCCCGCGCTGTCAACGCACTAACTCTCGTTTGGGACAGACTATATTTCATTGTCAGTGAACTGTTCCTAGCATTATTTAATTTTTACTTTATAAATAGTTATCAAAACTGACTTGTATACGAGTATTATAACACAGGCAATTTTAAATTCTTCGATTAAGTTCTCGAAACTTCCCTTTGCATATAATCTTATTTACATACTTTTTTTGGACAAATAATTGGTTGTTAAGACTGAGATTTTGTGGTACCACTTCATAATTATGGATATAGAGGTTGGTAGAAAGTAACACAACAGTATTGTCATCACAATTTTATATTAAAATTCACAAACGTATTTCGACATATAATATAATCTTTAGTGTGCATATTAACTAAAGGGGCCCACACACTTACAGCTTAACTGCAGGCCGTTATCGTATACGATTAACGTAAGGCCAAAATCTCAGACCACCTCACATTAACCGTCCACCGCCTGCAGGCAATCGTAAAGAAAAACAGATCTGTGCCTGTAAGCGCCATACACTGTGCGATAAATGCGTGCAGGCCGATATCTGTCGATTTTTAACTGCAGTCCGACGGAGGGAATTAAACAAAATAAAGACGATTCACTCTACACGACTGCAGGCCGACTGATAGTGTAGAACTTTGTCCTTGAGGCACAGGCCTGACAGTCCACGAACTGTCGCTCTCCTTCCATCCGATCCTCGCCTCTACCCTCCACACACCTACAGTTCACCTCCGACTGCAGTCCGTCATCTTAAGGAAAAACTGACGAGTGCGTGGCCAAGCTCCATGGACTGTCAGATCATTATCTTCAGTTAAACTGTTAGTGTGTGGGCCGCTTAAGAGTGGATTTTGACCTAAGCTAACTATTTTACAAACTTTTATGACCAACTAACAGTAGTTCAACTTCATATCCCTCATCTATTATCTAGTTCCTTCCGTAATCCTTCTACCCACACAAACCTAGTCTATTCCCACCTCCCACCTTGTACTGTTAGTTTTCCATAAAAGTTTGTAAAATAGTTAGCTTAGGTCAAAATCCACTCTTACTAAGTTAACACCAACACTGAAGATTATATTATATATATTGATGTGCGTTTGTGAATTTTTATATAAAATTGTGATGACAATATTGTTGTCTTACTTTCCACCAACCTCTACTGCTTTAAATTTACGTGTAATTTACTGCTTTTTTACGTTAAATGAAAAATATATTCATTCGAAGATTGTCCTCATTAAGATGAGTACCACAGTATGAAGGTTCTTCTTTTGTGGATTCTATCAGATGAGAACCACCTCATTCAATACTGTAATTCTCTTTGTTACAGTTTCTTTTTCATCTAGATGTAAGATACATTATCTTACACAAAATTTTACAACTAACAAATAAAGGATGAAATAATGTATTCAATATAATTTACAAATATAAGGTTTTATTTAAAAAAAAAAAAAAAAAAAAAAAAAAAAAAAAAAAAAAAAAAAAAACATGACCATTTGCAATGTGCATTCACCCAAATTCATAATTCACATGCATCCTCTTCCTGAGGGTACATCATATTACCGATGATGAATGTAATTATGCAATAAAAGTAAAGGGGATTTTACATATTTTTAATACTTTGACTCCATATAATTTAACATACACGAATAAACATGCTGGTTGTGAACAGAATAATAATATATTTTATGAATGTAAAAATTATTTCAAAAAAATGAATGAATGTATAATGTCTTTTTATACATAAATTGATTGTATTTTTTTCTGTTTTGACGTCATCATAAAGCGACCCACAGGTTCTGTTGCCAATGCAAAAACACCCCCGCGCTTAAATTACGATCGCCGATTTTATTTCAAAAGCTTTTGAGATTTTTCCGTCGAGGGTTACATGCATAAAACGTTATTTCACTTGCTTTGTTGTAGTTAAGTCTCATTTATAACCGAAGCAACGCCTTCCCATTCTTATGTAGAGAGATTGTTTGGCAACGGTTTGTAGAATCTTTCGAAATAAATAGTATTTTATTACACGTAGAAAAAAGGAATACAGATTTTTTTTTAAATTGAAGACTATATGTTAGTAAGGATAATTTCCTTTTGTAGCTTTCGAGGAATGAAATACATCAATTTTATTTTTATCGCGTTTAAAAGGACAGGGATTTTTTTGTTATATTAATGTAGGAAAAAGCGTTAACTCGGTAGGCGTGGCCGTACCCCGTATAGAATACTCGTATTAATGGTCGCTCCCATCTCGTTCTCGTATCCTTTATGAAAGGATATATCGGGAAGGGTAAAATAATGTTTTGGAGTGTGTTATAACTACGGAGAGGTGGTTTTTGGGTGGAAGAAGAGGTACTAAAGAAGATTTTTGGCACGGTATCTCGTAGCCATATTTCAGGTGAGGATACAGTTTGGGATAATGTCGAGGCGGATCTTTTCTGTAAACAAGACTGTCCATTTTATTCCGACGGTTTCGAAAAGAGGCGCAGTCCTCGGGTTTGGCTCAGATGTTTGTGTGCTCTTGGGGGGGTCACACAGTGGTTTAGGTTCGTTGCCGAGGATGCTGCGAGGGTTTGTCTAAATGCACAGTGGATTCCCCGGCGTCTCCCCTGCAATGCGGATATACCGGGGAGAAGGGGAGTAGGGTTGGATTCGTTCCAAATGTAACCTTCCTCTAGGCTCCCTTGACTTGGCTTTCCAAGGGGGAGTCAAATCTCTAAATCACCGAGTAAGGGGTAGGAGGTAGAAGCCCACCTCGAGACATTTTTTTTCTCTCATCTGCTAAAAGGCGCATTGCTGAAATAATGTTTGTTTGAAAATTCATATCTAACAAGTACAATTTGCAATACTTCGATAAATATTAAGATAAATTTGTAAAAGTTGTCGCCTTGTTTTCTTCAACTAATTAAACCATTTTTTGGGGTTTTATCTGGATGCAACAACTTTTAATCAACAGGAGTTTATTTGTTCAATGTCTATCCAATTAAATGTTGCTTTAAATCATCATAAAATGGCCATTTTACGTTGTACGCCTTTATAAAAACGTATTAATCATAATATTTCGGTCAGGTAAAGTTTACTCTCCAAATTTCTGGATGCTTTAATCGTTAACCTTATATTATCAACTTGATGCATCAGCAAAGGCGTCAACAGAGTTCACAAGCTGTACACATTGTGGTAAACCTTTACAGGTTAACCGGAGTGTGGTTGCCACCAAGTTATAAAAATAACTGCGCATTTATAATACCAAGCGGCATCGTGTTCAATTTAATTCTATAGCAAAAATGTTGCACTCTTCGTGGTAGTGAGGAAGCTTTTAATAATTTAATTAAGTACTGTAAATTATATACCAATCATGGATCTGTAACGTTACATAGGTTGCATATAAATGAAATACCCCAGTCAAATTTTGGTGTTTGAAGTTTCAAGCAATTCTTCATCAGCTTTCTATTTATTTTTTCTTCTCTATAAAAAATGATTCTTTCCTTAAATGTAAACATAAAATATAACCTACACACTAAATTTAGTTTATGTAAAAAAAAACTGTTCTATATTCAAAGTAAATTTAATATTATATTTTTGTTTTATTGTCCTTGAATTAAATATAGAGTTATTTTTAATGAAGTCTAAATGAGGTATGATTACAATGAATTAATATAGCTAATAATAATACTATAGATAATGTTAAAAATATATAAAATTACGTTAGTACCATTTTTAATTATATATATTTATATTTATAAATTGTTTTAATTATAGATTTTAGTTCACCTGAATTTGTATATAAATGGATGCTGAATTGAATTTAGTTACAGAATCATCTAACTTCAAACACCTAAGGTAAGTTTATTCAATTTTTTTAGTTTTACTTCATTCAAACTTAATTTAATATATAACGGTCTATCTTCAAGCTATATTAGTTAAAAGACATTATATTTCTTTATTGCTTGCAATAAAATTTATATGTTTAAGCTCGAAAATGGCTCGAGTAGCTGAAACGTTTCCACACTACATGAATTAGTCGTCTTTTCTTCTTACCCTTAAGGATCTACCTTCTCATTTAGAATTGTATTTCTCCTCAAAGGAAACGGGATAAAAATAGAAAAAAAAAATCATAATTCTCATAATCAAATTGATCTCGTATTAGTTTAGCGGAGAAAAAAACTAAATAATAATGTGTGTAACTAAAGTTACTAATTGTTATGTTGAAATTCAATAGAAGTTGATTTACCAATACTTTTATAATGAGTTTAGTTTTTTTAAGGAAATTGTTGATGACTTCATTTGAAGTCGAAACCAGACTCTATTTTTATGCAGTTTTTAAGCCAATCAGACGAGTACTGTACGGTTTCAGTGCTCACATTCTAAAGTATAAAGTCAGTCGGACTTACGTGTATAGTACGGTTTCAGTGCCCACATATACATTGTCCCAATGTATATACATCGATACACTGTTATTTATCACAGATATACGGCACAGTAAAAATCCATTGTATAAAGGGTAAGAAGTTATTTAAAGCTATAGTCTCAGCTATAAACAGGCTCAGGGCAAATCATGTTATTTGCAAGGCAAACTTGTTCAAAATCAAAAGAGCTAATTCCCCATTGTGCACTGTTTGTGGCATACTGAGGAAGATTTAGAACATTTTATGATGCTCTATAAATTAATAAAACAATCAGTGATCTTTAACGTTTCAAGGTTGCATTTAAATGGAATTCACAAAACCTTTTAATATTTGTCTTTACTAAATATGATTTGTTGATGATTCCACGTTTAAACTTACCCAACAATTTATTTTCACTTATTTAATATTACTAAAATTAAATTTTTATAAAGTAAAGCTTAGTAGTACTTAGGGAAATGTATTAGGAAATAATAATAATAGTAATCATAAGCAATAAATAATAATTTTCTTTGCAGATGATGATTATACTTGTAGTGACTTTGGCCTGCGTGGTTTCACTGACCAGCTCCTGCCAGCAGCCAGTCTGGAGTCATCAGCTTGACGCCATGGTAAAGTATCTCTTTCTAACTTCTTTCTAACTTCTCGGACTTACAGAAAATACTTATTGTTATGATGCATTACCAATACAATGTTTACTTTTAGACGAACAGTGTCCGCTGGTATACTTACCTCATGGGAGTCGACTATGGGTTCCAAACTGAGAGCATCAGGTGTAACACGTTCCTTCCCGTTCAGCATGATCAGAATCGCGACCATTTTACTATCTACACAACCTGGGTCAATAATAAGTAAGTATTTTTTTATAGAATGAACTCATATTGAAATCTGTTTGGAATATCTCTACGGATATTTCTATACAGTATTTCTTCCAAATCTATTCTTGAAAGAACTGACGGTACCTGTACTGTCTTCGTAAAAAGAAATATTAAAAATACTCTAATACTCTTTCTGTCCATTAATATTTCAATCAATTCAATGAGCTAAATTTTCAGAGACCAGCCGCAGAGTAATGTTTGGACAGCTAACGAGACCGCCAAAAATTCTGGAGTATTCGCTTCTACCATTGATCTCGGTAAGTGCTGAAAATTTCCCGTCAAATTGCAACTAAAATTTAAATTGAATGGAAAGAAGAAACAGGGTGATGGCAGTTGACCACATTTTAAATGGTCACCATGTGCTAAATACTAGAGTTGGAGATTGAAATAAAGCAAATTTTCAAGAAAAAAATGTGTAAGTTTACTGGACATAAGTCAAATTTTTATGTGTGGAAGATAATATCCGATAAATGATGTCCTTGTCGATGTCCACATTATTAACGTGACCATGAACACTTGTGTATGCAGTGGCTCCATCTTTTTGGAACCATATTTGGACAGTATCCATTTTGTTCCTTTGAATCGGGGATGAAAAATCGAACTCCCTGACGAGATGTTAGAGAATGTGATGCGCCACTTCAGCGAGCGCATCTAAGAATAAACAAATGACAAAGCGTCATTTATCGGACATTATCTTCTACTCTTAAAAATTTTGCTTATGTCACGTAAACTTCCAAATTTTTGCTTCAAAATATGCTGTATATCAATCTCCTACCACTAGTATTAAGCACATGGTGACCACTTAAAATGTTGTGTTGCGCCACCCTATATATATATAGAAATACATCAAAATTTTCACTTCGTAAATCATAGTTCGGTTTTTACCCTACATCATGAGGTAAATGGGATGTAAGTTAATATATAAACCTTGGNTAATTGAACGCCACTGTACTGTTAGTATGAAGCAATCTAATTGAACGCCACTGTACTGTTAGTATGAAGCAATCTAATTGAACGCCACTGTACTGTTAGTATGAAGCAATCTAATTGAACGCCACTGTACTGTTAGTATGAAGCAATCTAATTGAACGCCACTGTACTGTTAGTATGAAGCAATCTAATTGAACGCCACTGTACTGTTAGTATGAAGCAATCTAATTGAACGCCACTGTACTGTTAGTATGAAGCAATCTAATTGAACGCCACTGTACTGTTAGTATGAAGCAATCTAATTGAACGCCACTGTACTGTTAGTATGAAGCAATCTAATTGAACGCCACTGTACTGTTAGTATGAAGCAATCTAATTGAACGCCACTGTACTGTTAGTATGAAGCAATCTAATTGAACGCCACTGTACTGTTAGTATGAAGCAATCTAATTGAACGCCACTGTACTGTTAGTATGAAGCAATCTAATTGAACGCCACTGTACTGTTAGTATGAAGCAATCTAATTGAACGCCACTGTACTGTTAGTATGAAGCAATCTAATTGAACGCCACTGTACTGTTAGTATGAAGCAATCTAATTGAACGCCACTGTACTGTTAGTATGAAGCAATCTAATTGAACGCCACTGTACTGTTAGTATGAAGCAATCTAATTGAACGCCACTGTACTGTTAGTATGAAGCAATCTAATTGAACGCCACTGTACTGTTAGTATGAAGCAATCTAATTGAACGCCACTGTACTGTTAGTATGAAGCAATCTAATTGAACGCCACTGTACTGTTAGTATGAAGCAATCTAATTGAACGCCACTGTACTGTTAGTATGAAGCAATCTAATTGAACGCCACTGTACTGTTAGTATGAAGCAATCTAATTGAACGCCACTGTACTGTTAGTATGAAGCAATCTAATTGAACGCCACTGTACTGTTAGTATGAAGCAATCTAATTGAACGCCACTGTACTGTTAGTATGAAGCAATCTAATTGAACGCCACTGTACTGTTAGTATGAAGCAATCTAATTGAACGCCACTGTACTGTTAGTATGAAGCAATCTAATTGAACGCCACTGTACTGTTAGTATGAAGCAATCTAATTGAACGCCACTGTACTGTTAGTATGAAGCAATCTAATTGAACGCCACTGTACTGTTAGTATGAAGCAATCTAATTGAACGCCACTGTACTGTTAGTATGAAGCAATCTAATTGAACGCCACTGTACTGTTAGTATGAAGCAATCTAATTGAACGCCACTGTACTGTTAGTATGAAGCAATCTAATTGAACGCCACTGTACTGTTAGTATGAAGCAATCTAATTGAACGCCACTGTACTGTTAGTATGAAGCAATCTAATTGAACGCCACTGTACTGTTAGTATGAAGCAATCTAATTGAACGCCACTGTACTGTTAGTATGAAGCAATCTAATTGAACGCCACTGTACTGTTAGTATGAAGCAATCTAATTGAACGCCACTGTACTGTTAGTATGAAGCAATCTAATTGAACGCCACTGTACTGTTAGTATGAAGCAATCTAATTGAACGCCACTGTACTGTTAGTATGAAGCAATCTAATTGAACGCCACTGTACTGTTAGTATGAAGCAATCTAATTGAACGCCACTGTACTGTTAGTATGAAGCAATCTAATTGAACGCCACTGTACTGTTAGTATGAAGCAATCTAATTGAACGCCACTGTACTGTTAGTATGAAGCAATCTAATTGAACGCCACTGTACTGTTAGTATGAAGCAATCTAATTGAACGCCACTGTACTGTTTGTATGAAGCAATCTAATTGAATGTGTAAGTCTAATCTCAACAAAAAAACTTAAGTAACAGGAAAAAATTATAATTGTTTAGAAGAAAGGGTAGAGTGTTCCTGATGCCGATTGTTGCACGGTAAGAGTTATTACATGCAAAATATTAAATTAATAAGTTCAATAATAGGTTAGGACACTGTGGTCAATTGAGTTTGCTGCAATTTTGACAGTTTTGTCATTGTGTGCTCTGTCGTAAAGACAAGTTATAAACTCAGTTACGAGAAAGGTTCAATACCTGTCTCAATATCTTGTCCAAGACGGAAAGCTTCACCAGCGTCCGGAACCGGAAAACATACCAACCGGCGTCATGAATCTTATAAGTGGTGCTTTTAACATAATATAACTCATTTGGAGCGGCAAAAGAAACACATACACTTTTTGCCTTTATGAACCATCTATAGCAGTCTAAAACGTCGGTTAAACAATAATTAAGAAGTGAAAATTGAGCTACTCTATCACTGGCGTTGTTCTGATGCAATAGCACATTGATATTAAAAAGTTATGTTCACTTAGTTGGCCCACTTTCTTTTTTATAAATGGCTTGGCGGCGCTATGGGAAATTTCCCTTCCTTCCAGTGCCCCCATCCGTTCCTGAATCACCGAAGTGAATGACTTTAGATTATTGGTAGGAAGGAGGTAGACACGAATAAATAGGAATATATTTAGTGAGGAAAAATATCTTTAGATACATATATGAATGTATTTTAAAATATAAGTATTTCAGTATCAAAATAAAAAGTATTTTACAAATGAATTTGCAAAAGTAGGCGTCAGGGATTACGGCCGATAACATCTGGCAACCCAAAATAATATAAATTTACTGATAAGAGACAAAAGGGAAAGACTAACTCCCTACATAGTGGACTACGGCTCACCCTATCTCCGTCACTACTGTTTACAATTAGGTTAGTCTTNACTTCGTTTCTACCGGGTGTCCCGCGACACCATACGTATTTTTTTCTGACTCCCTCTCCTTTTATTTGCCAGTTAATGCCTGCAGATGAATTTCCTGCTGATTCTGCTTTACTCACTAAGGTACTTGTTTTTATCTAGTTGAAGTTGAAGGCAATAGTACGACTTTGGAGGGAAATTCAGTCAGTATTCTCAAGGAAATCATCTTCAGCGTCTACGAGTGGTACATCACTGTATTTTCCGCTGCAGTGCTTGCAAGCAACTGAGCATGGGAGAGTTTTCTTCCTGCAAACGCAAGCTGCACCACAATTATTTATTTATAGCCGCCGGCAATGAGTTTCAGGATTCTTTCCGATACCCCGGTACCATTTGTACCCAAAAAAATAAATGTACACAAATGATTATTATACTCGTGTTTCTGACATCAAATAAAGCACGTATAATTATCATCCACATTAGATCAAAAATCATTATATTTTTAATTTTTAACTAAAAGCATTTTTCACGTTTTCCATTGTATCCCCCTCATAAATGAAAATACGACAAAAGTGTACATAACAACAATTACTGTACTCTTAAAGAGCTTTCCAATGACATTCATCATAAATGGTACATACTATTTTGTAATGAATTTGCAAAAGTAGGCGTCAGGGATTACGGCCGATAACATCTGGCAACCCAAAATAATATAAATTTACTGATAAGAGACAAAAGGGAAAGACTAACTCCCTACATAGTGGACTACGGCTCACCCTATCTCCGTCACTACTGTTTACAATTATGTTAGTCTTCCCAAAAGAAAATGTAAAAAATTAATATTTACAAGAAACGGTACTTATCAGGTTATCAGGTTAGAAGACACTCCTTACCCTGACCTAACACAGGGTGTACAGATAATGTCTCTGAGGCTGGGAGAATTAAAACAATTAGCCAGTACCCGTGTAACTTCGGATTCATTACGCTCCCTGTGTTTAAAAGATTACCTGACTGCCTTCAAGCCGGCACTCTTGGCGACAGACTGTAACGATGTCGACAAGCTCTCGATCACGGGCTGAATTGCTGAGGTCTACGAGGTGGCTGGTGGCTGTAATGGTTGTAGATTCTTCCTCTGCAAACAAGGTGACGCCCTCCACAAAGACTCTCGTAGAGTCCATGCATCGTTGTGTGATTGAGCTGCAGAGGTGGCTGCCTTAAAAGTTTAGATTAATGCAAAGAACAGAAACTGTAACCGTAGAAGTGTCTCACGTAATTGAGTGTGTCACGTCAGTTTGGAAAGGTATCAAGACAGCGTCGCTCACCATCATTGGAGGGCGGATAACTAAAATAAGCAGTCAACTCGGCGGTCATGGCTGCTACTAACCTCGACCACCGCTTGTTCGTTCAGGACACAGTTACAGGAGATCAATACCTGGAGGATACGGGCATATCAATCTTAGTACATCCTGCCAAACAGATTGCACCTACTAACATGTGGTTCCCATTTCTGTTGTGCACAGCAAATGGAACTAAAACGTCTACTTTCAGTGAGTATTCTAAATGTCTAAAACTTGGCCGGCGTCACCCTTTGAGGTGAAATTTTATGATGGCTTATGTTAAACATTGTACAGTGTACAGTCAATCTGTCGTGATAAAAGACTGTCCACAAAAAAATTTGAGTGAAATTTTATTCATGAATCGCTTGGGGCACATGAGAAAACCTTAATACCAACAATACGGGAACACCCAGAAGGCGGAAGTACAGGGTATGGGTATGGGGTACAAAAGTCGAAATGGTATATACCCTTCATGATGCATGCCATTTGAAAGTATACTATTGCGATATGTTCACCACAGAAAGGCTTTACAGTGTTACTCACTATAAAAGCCTTCACCAGCAGCATTTTTTTGTATACTTGTTTATAAGTTTATTTTGCATAATTTCGCTAATTTTAATGTTATAATGTTTTGACAGCTGGTAAGACGGCGTTTTGGTTAATGTTCGACACCAGAAGGACTAAAAGTACCATCTCTCCTGAAGAACAGATAAGAGTAACTAAATGTCTCAAGAGAAACAACATAGACATGAGCAAGCTTACCTACACTCAAAATGACAAGTGTCCAAACGACGCTTAAATTTTTACCTTAATTTTGTAGAATGATAATTTTAGTCTATTGTACTTAATAAACTTGAACAACTATTTTTTTTATTTTTTTATTTTTTCATTATATCATTAATGGTTCCTACATCAAGATCAAATGAAAATTAGTAATAAATGTTCATGAATGTTGTTGTCATATCATGTCCATTCTTCTCCCATTTTAATATTTGATCGGATGAAGAATATTCTTATTTTTATTAGTTCTTTACTAATTTTCTTTAAAAAAAATTTTTTACTAGAGCATATTAAGCTAGAAATAAAAAAAATAACATTGTTAAAATAAGACTACTAAGAGCCAGAAATCAGAAGAGCTAATTCCCCATTTTGCACTCCTTACGTAGACTAACCAAGAAACAATTTTCTTGAAACAAAAATGCTTAGTGTAATTAATTACTTTAATGGTTTGGAAAAACCATATTCTTTTTATTATGAAGTGATATAAACTTAGTAACGATATTATTATTTTAAGAGCATGCTAAGCTAGAAAGAAATAACATTATTAAAATAAGACTACTAAAAGAAAAATCTATAATAGCGTTCGGGAAAAACATAGCTTCGTTTATAATCGAAACTTCCGAGTATTGCAGATGACGGTACAGTCTGGTGCTTATCATTTTTATTTTCCTTATATTGGTAAATACCAATAGGGATTTTCTTAAATTTGATCCCTATGGAGAACATAGAGACGAAGTAAGAAAAGAGACTGATCTTCTAATGTTAAGAAGTTAATACTTGAGAAAGATCACCCATTTGGATGTAAGCGTGTATATTAATAAAAGGTAATTCCAATTGCAACCCAGGGATGTGAAAAGATACGGGGGGATACAGAGGGGAAATACCGCTGATTTTCCCAGAAAATTATCTTTTAAGAATTACTGATTTGGGATATTTGCAAATTATCNACATCAGTCAATCTGCCGTGGTAAAAAGCGACATAATTTGAGGCAACTTTTTTACATGAATCGCTCGGGGCATATAAAAAACCTTAATTCTAACTTTGACCTTCCGGAAGGCGGAGGAGGGACAATTCATATTTTTTCGTTTATCTCAAGTTCAATTTTTTATTATTGGAACGAAGTTCCTTATGGCACGTTCTGGATCTCGGGAGTGAATCCGAAAAAAATGACCAAAATCACCGTCACAAAATCTTCCGTCACAAAATTACCGTCACGCAAAATCCGTCACGAAATCTACCGATGACAATAACTTGAGTAAAAGTTTACCAAGTTAGTTGAAATTTGGTACACTTGTTTATTTTACCAATGCCCAGGCTACTAAGTTCGTTGGACAATGTTATCCGCTCAAGCGTTCACGCGCAACGCTCGCGTAAACTTAAGCTTCAAAAATGTTAAGACGAGAGAAAGTGTTATTATGGAAGCCTGTTACTTGACTTGTTTTGTTTATTTTTGTTATATATATGTCAAATGTCACTTATTTCAATCTTACATTCTTTAATCATATTCTTTAACTAAATATTTTCTTATATTTAATACATATTTATTGTAAGATGCCTGCTTTAATGATACAAATAACACTTTTCTTTTAATTTTGCCTTAACAATCCGCTAGGTACAAATAGTTAGTTACTTTTAATTTTTTCTCTTTTCTAACTCCGCCATGTATAAGTAGTTAGCAACGTATACGAACTTAGCAGTGTGATTTTATAATTAGTTTTATATTTCATGGAAAATGTAAGGAACTTCGTTTCTACCGGGTGTCCCGCGACACCATACGTATTTTTTTCTGACTCCCTCTCCTTTTATTTGCCAGTTAATGCCTGCAGATGAATTTCCTACTGATTCTGCTTTACTCACCAAGGTACTTGTTTTTATCTAGTTGAAGTTGAAGGCAATAGTACGACTTTGGAGGGAAATTCAGTCAGTATTCTCAAGGAAATCATCTTCAGCGTCTACGAGTGGTACATCACTGTATTTTCCGCTGCAGTGCTTGCAAGCAACTGAGCATGGGAGAGTTTTCTTCCTGCAAACGCAAGCTGCACCACAATTATTTATTTATAGCCGCCGGCAATGAGTTTCAGGATTCTTTCCGATACCCCGGTACCATTTGTACCCAAAAAAATAAATGTACACAAATGATTATTATACTCGTGTTTCTGACATCAAATAAAGCACGTATAATTATCATCCACATTAGATCAAAAATCATTATATTTTTAATTTTTAACTAAAAGCATTTTTCACGTTTTCCATTGTATCCCCCTCATAAATGAAAATACGACAAAAGTGTACATAACAACAATTACTGTACTCTTAAAGAGCTTTCCAATGACATTCATCATAAATGGTACATACTATTTTGACTTTTGTACCCCGTATCCAGAATCTCCGCCTTCCGGAAGTTTCCACAAAGTTGGAGTTATGCTAGAGGCATAGGGCAAACTTAAACGACTTTAATTATAATTTGGCAGGGAAGTGCACCTACTCCCACATTGATTTAAATCGAGCATACTACCAACTTCTAGTAGACGCGGCTGACATCCGACGACAGCAGTTGTCACTCCGTTTGGGTTGTCTGAGTTTACTCGAATGTGCTTCGGACTCCGAAACAGCACTCTGTTCTAGTGCCAGAACAAATTCGCACTTTCAATTTTACACTTTTGTTTTATCTGGAGTTAAATGTACAATTATTTTTATTGAAATGTAAATGAGGTATAATTAAAATTATTATTCATGTTATTAACGTCTTAATTAATATTATTAAAAATAATAATACAGATAATGTTAAAAATGTTAGTATTATTTTTAATTATATGTATTTTTTTAATTAGTGATTAGATAAGTTCATCTAAATTTGTATATAAATTGAAGCTGAAGTTACAGAATCAACGAACTTCAAACGCCTAAGGTAAGTTTATTAACTTCTTTTAGTTTTACTTCATTCAATTTCACTTTCATATTATACAACTGTTTCTTGCTCTTAAACGTTCGTCACTAGTTCAGTATTAGTTTTTGTCCTCAGAGGAAATAGGATCAAAATCAAAATAGAATAGAGATTAATTATTCTCATATAAAATTTGATATTGTATTAGTTTAGCGGAGGAACAACTAAATAATAATGAGAGTTACTGAAGTTATTAACTATATATTGGAATTCAATAGAAGTTGATAGACTAATATTTTTCTAATACTAATAATAGTTTATTTAAAGTCGAAACTAGACCGCATTTTTATGCAGTTTAAAGTCAGTCAGACGTGTATAGTACGGTTTCGTTCTCATAATATAAAGTCTAAAGTTTCCGTGCTCATTATATACATTGCCCCGATTCAATCATCGATACACTGTTATTATAAGCTGAGGAGTAATGCTTAGTCAAAATTCAAAATCAATCAGCATTTAAAAATTGTACAGAATTGTCTAATTTTCAATTATTTATGATACGTTGTTGTTTAATTAACTTCGATTAAAAACGTCGACTTTGATTTGAACGTGAAATAAAAATAATTAATATAAAAATACCATTATAAAAAAATTTATTTTGGTTTCTGTATTCTTCACCTTAGTTGTTTCTATGTACAAAATTTGGGGAAGATTGAAAGACGGGAAGTGGTTCAAAATTGGAGTAACAGAAACGTGCGATGAAACAAAGCAAAGTAATATAAGACCAATAATAACTAATATAAAAATACCATTTTTGGAAACTGGTCAAAAAAAAGCAAACAAGTATAAGATATGTCGAACGATATGCAAACGAGTATATGTATGTATAAGAGTAAAAGATTTGTCTAATGAAAACTTTTTCTCTGTTATTAATATAAAATTGTGGTGGCAATATTACAGTGCTACTTTTCCTAAATGTCTTTAGACATAATAATGTATTATAAGTTAAATAAATATATAATATTATTAAAATTTAATTTCTGTTAAGCAAATGTTAGTATTGGTATTGGTTATGGTAAATGGATTTGGGAATAATTTAGTAGGGATTTTCTATAATAATTTAGTAATTTTATTCAGCATTAACAATAAATTCATGATTAATTTTCTTTGCAGATGATGTTTATACTTGTAGTGACTTTGGTCTGCGTGGTTTCACTCACCAGCTCCTGCCAGCAGCCAGCCTGGAGTCATCAGCTTGACGCCATGGTAAAGTATCTCTTTCTAACTTCTCGGACTTACAGAAAATACTTAATATTATGATGCATTACCAATATAATGTTTACTTTTAGACGAACAGTGTCCGCTGGTATACTTACCTTATGGGAGTCGACTATGGGTTCCAAACTGACACCATAAGGTGTAACACGTTCCTTCCCATTCAGAATGATGAGAATCGCGACGATCGAACAATCTACACAACCTGGGTGGATAATAAGTAAATATTTTTTATAAAATAAACTTGAATTGAATTCTATTCAGAATATCTACAGTATTTCTATACAGTCTTTCTTCTAAATCTATTCTTGAAAGAACTGACTGATACCTGTATTTTCTCCTTATAAACAAATATTAAAACTTTTTATTACTCTTTCTGTCCTCGATATTTGATATAATCGATGTATTTCATTTTCAGCGACAAGCCACAGAGTAATGTTTGGACAGCTAACGAGACCGCCAAAAATTCTGGAGTTTACGCTTCCAAGATCAATTTTGGTAAGTGCTGAACAAATCCTTCTAATAAATTGCAGCTAGAATTTAAATTAAATGGATATAAGTGAAATAGAGAGCCAATCGGTGTGGCACATAGCTTCTTTCCATCTTATCACGTACTTTATTGATTTTATGCTTTTACAAGCCATTATTGTCTAATTTGTTTGTTTGCCCCGTTTTTTTTTTTTGTTTTTGTTTTTTTTAATCTTTAAACTGTAGAAGAGAAACAGAGCGCAGAAGGTTGAAACTTATATGAGACCAACAATCGGCTAATCATGATCTACCATCCAAATAAAAACCAATCAATAAAAATCGGACGTGTATTTTTGAAGATATAATGGTTAAAAAAAAATAGAGTGACAGACAGACACGGAACCAAAAATGTTCCCTGATGTCTGAAACGGATTTCTGTGTTAGAATTTTGAAATCGGAGACCTAAAAAGTTTTTCAGAGAGATCACGTAGCTTCTGTTACCTTGGTAAGCTCGGAAGCAAAAACGTATATACTTCAAAATTTCCATTTCGTAGATCAGTAGTCCCAGTGTCGCTTTCATACTTACTTACCATTCGAGTAGTCCGGAATCGATTCACTGAAAAATCAAAGTTATGATTTTACCCTGCACTATGAGGTAAATGGGTAGTAACTGGAGCGAGTTGAAGTAATTTTCCATTGGGCTCTTGAACTAGTTAACCTGTTGTCCACCACTATAAAAGTAGTAAGATGTTTAGTTTCTTTTATGAAGTTAAATAAAAATACAATTATGGTATATTTTTTTCCAGAGGGACAAGAGTATCATTTCAATCTGTCAGTAATTTGCGGAGAGATGGGTTTTGTCAAAGGTAAACTCGCCGCTATAGCCAGCTGCGATCCAACAAGTAAGTACTCCACATTTTGGCGTACAACCTGCTTTAATTAATAGGAATGACTAAAAAAATTAGTATAGAGTGCGTACTAACAGTTCATCATCATCATCAAAGACGGTTGGGTTTCCATACCTGTCTGTTTATAACCATTGCGATGTGGTCACCACTGAAATACTTTACAGTGTTACTCACCATGAAAGCCTTCGCTAGCAGAAGTTTTTTATATACAAGTTTATAAGTTTGTTTTGCATAATTTCGCTAATTCTAATGTTATCATGTTTTGACAGCTGGTAAGATGGCGTTCTGGTTAATGTTCGACACCAGAAGGACTAAAAGTACCATCACTCCTGAAGAACAGATAAGAGTAACTAAATGTCTCAAGAGAAACAACATAGACATGAGCAAGCTCACCTACACTCAAAATGACAAGTGTCCTAATGACGCATAAATTGTTACCTTAACTTCATAGAACAATAACTTTAGTCTATTGTAGTAAATAAATTTTAACAACTATTTTATTTTTGTTTTCTTTTTATCATTATTTCTGGTTCATACATCAATATCAAATATAAAGTAGTCATAAATATAGCTATGTCCAATGTCCATTATTCTCTAATTTTAAAATTTACACAGATGAAAAGTGGTCATACTTTCATAAGTCCTTTGCTAAAATTATTTTATCTACGATTGATACGTAATATAAACATTGTATCTCTGTTTAGATTCGTAGAAAGTGATTCTTTACACACCTGTATTAATTGCGCATGCGTGTCTCATAGTTTTGAAGAATTCCTCTTTTTTCCACTCTAGTGACGAAAAGAAGAAGAATTCTTCAACTTTACACACGATTAGCGAGTTTGTTTACATTTAACATAACTAATTTGATGTTTATTTAATAAAAGTAACTGTTTGTATCGAGTTTTTTTGTGAAAATCAATGAGTGATTTAAGTGATTATGAAGAATATGAGGAGAATAATACGCCTTCCGAAATAATTAATTCGGCACAAAATACAACTAACGAATTGATGTCATCTTTATCAAGAGAGAAATACGAGCTTACATACAGGAAGTTTATTATTTTTTTCTACATTTATTATTAAAATCTAACGATCGTAGGTAGAGTACGGTACGCAACTCGTGCGAAAACGGCATTTTGCATTGGTCGTGTGGTTTTACTACCCTCGCTATCGCTCGGGTGTAAACTCCACACTCGCATGCAAAATGCTACTTTCCACACTCGACGCGTAATGTGCTATACTGTATTGCTATTATATTTATTTCAATTCAGTTTAAGTCTTTTGAAGGATTAGGAAAACTAATTACAATTTCTTACTTATATAAGCTGATAAAAACTTAGTAACGACTGGTCTTCAAATAGGTATAATAACTACTTTAAAGTAATATACTTAATTTTACTTTTTATCTACATCCAGAACAAAGTCCGTTGCCACTGCCCAGGCGTTAACAATTTAATTGGTTGATATATTAATTAGATTATTAAAACTACAGTAGGTATATCAGGTAATGAGGTTTGTTTGTGATAATTAAAATAATGATACTCTATATATTTTTGGGAATAATGTTTTAATTTGAAGTGATAAAGATAAACCTGACTCAATTTTTTTTTTTACTCATTTTTATTTAATGTTAAATAAAATTTAAGAAAACTGGGTGACTCTGTGACCATCTTGCTTTGCTTGTCAACCCCCCCCCC
>KZ651228.1:468114-481964 GCA_001010745.2 Gerris buenoi
TAACATGTTTTCGAAATATATATATATAATGTTTCAACTGTCTACTGTATAACCTTACTTCCCCGTATATAAGCCTGCAACAAACTAACCGACTTCTTCTACACCACCTGTCACTTCTCTTTAAAAAAATTCAACCAATCGCAACAATTAGATGTGTTGCTCTATAACAAACGGCTTCGAGAAAATAGTATAGCTCTAATCCGCACGTATTACGTTAGAAGTGAGTAGTTTTGATGATTTAGTGTTTAGCATGAAAATGATGGTTTCTCTAAATGACAAACATAGGAATATGCAATTAACTAGGACCACGAGGTTATTAATAAATTTCTTATATTAGAATATATACAGATATGAATTGTTTTTTTAATCACGTTTTGTGGAAATGATTGATGTCTTTGATTAGATAAAAACTTGTTTAAGTATAAAAGTCTCTCCCCTTAAATCATATGTAATAGCGTCTTGTTCCGGTTGCTAGATTGGTATGACACACTGCAATCCCATCTTCCAATGTTTTAATTAACATTTGTCAATTTCCGGCACTGATGATGGTCCTTTAGTGAAAGCAACTCGGAATTTTATTTAATATTTTTTTACGGGGACAGACTTTTTTAATTTAACACTTCATGATGACTTCAACTAACGCTTCATATCATAACAGATATAAAGTTTTTGTTTTGCTAATACTGGTCAATTCAATAATATAGGTACTTAGGTTCAATCCCGAAAAAGAAGAGACATTTTTTCACACACTTAACTGCATTAGTAGATATAAAGAGCTCTCAGAGACCGCTGTTAGCTCATTGCTAACATTTTTGGGTTGCGGGTTAGATTGTTTCAACAAGTGGCCCAGCGCCAATGAGCGGCAATGAGTAGCGTATCAAGTAATGAAGTAAAAATGAAGTGCGTTCATCAAGTAGCGATTGCAAACTATACACGGTTTATACAATTGATGAAGATGTACGCCGACTCCACTCACCGTGTCACTCATTCCATACACGTTTTTTCATCGAGTTTCTGACTAAATTTGATGACGATCCTCTGGTCAACACGTTCGGTCATTTCTAATAGAATTAAAGAAAAATAACGCGTTGGGCATCGCACAGACGTTAATTTAACTGTTGCCTGGACCTAGTGGCCTGGCATAAAAATAGCATTGGCTCTTAACGGACCAAGGTAACGTGCCATGCTGGTATCGTCACAGGATAAAAAATACTGTTGGCAAAAGAAAATAATGTTTGATAACTTATTTATCGGACCTTGTATATATCTGCGTATGAGTTCTTTGGCAACACTTTAGCACTCCCCGTGCTGTTGGTTATTTAAACTGGTTAATCATAGTGTAATACCTGTTTCAATTACCCGGGACGCAAAGGACATCAAAAAAGAATTACAAATGATTGGTTGCTTTGACTGAGATTTTGTAGTACCAATTCATAATTATTAATTATGATTAGATTCATAATTATAACAGAAAGTAACAACAATAGTGTCACAACAATTTTATATTAAAATGAACAATCACGTTTTGACATTTTATATCATCTTCATTGTTGTGCTAACATAATAAAAGTACTTTACTTTTACTATGTTAACATTAAACACTGAAGATAATAGAAAATTTCGAAAGGCGTTTGTTCATTTAAGTATAAAATTATGGTGACACTATTGTTGAGTTACTTTCGTTTAGTAAGAGTTACATGAAGAAATAATAATTCAAATCACTATTATATAATTGTTTGTTTTTTTTTCAAAATTTTAATTATGAGTGATTTCTTAAAATCTCGGTTGAAACAAATTGCTTGGCGATACTTTATTCTGTTTTAAGGAAACTAAACAGATTTGTTTACAAAATATTTTCTTAGTGCGTATAAAGTGTGGATGGTAAGTCTTGGTGGAATGATAAGAGTGATAAGAAGGGGGGTAAAGTTGATAAGATTCCAGAGTGGCGGTAGTAGTGGCACGGGGAAGCAGTTAAGACAGTTGAACCGTTAATTTCCCAGATTAGCATAGTTTGGGCTGAGATCCTGCAGCCAAGCTTCCCGTGATACCCAGCCCAACAATCTCAACTACTTCCACTTGGTATTCCCACTCTCTCGTACACTTACTTGACTTTATAAACAAATATTAACTTCAACAGCACATACCCAACTATACCTCTTCTTTGAAACAAAATCATTATGAATGCGTGCTATTAATAATGCTTAAGAACGTTTTTAATGATTAAATACGACGGTAGAGAAAAGAAAGAAAAATCTACCCTAACGTCTAAAAACGAACATGGATTTCCTAGGTATACGCCCTATTTCTAACCTCCTGAACTACAATCATACACTATGTTGAGACAATACCATTTAATGCTAATTCATTAATAAAATCGTAATACCGCAGAGGCATGTCTAAAAAAGAATAGATTATTAACTCTAAATTATGTATTTAAAAAATTAATTTAGGTAATTAAACGAATTTTCAAATAGATATCTAAAGCAGGTCCTACACTATCAATCCTCTTGATCGAAACAGCGCGTCAAGCTGACTAACACGTGCTTCAAGCAGCCTTGGGGCGCATCACGCGTACCATCAATCTTTTCATCCAAACTCATTTGTAGCGGAGTTTTCGACTAGTTAACTGCTCCTTCTGGACTGTTAGTGAATCAGTATTGTGTAGATAACATGTTTTCGAATCAGGATTTGGGGTTTCTGAATTTGACATTTGTGGCTCTTAAAATCCTGGAAATCACATTTAGACAAGGCAATGGAAAAAGCGACGATTACCTTCTGGCAACTCAGACCAGCAGTGGGGAAATCTTGGGGGCTTTCCCCAAAGATTCTCAAATGGCTCTACACAGCGGTTATCAGGCCCAGAATTCATTATGGAGCCATTATCTGGTGGCCTAGGACTGAGGTGTCTAGCTCGTCTAAGGGGCTCAGTAAGGTTCAAAGGTTGGCCTGCAGGAGTATAACAGGAGCGATGAGGACTGCCCCCACTGCGGCCTTAGAGGCATTGGTAGGACTCCCTCCACTTCATGCATGGATTAAAGGAGAGGCCATTGCATCTTTTGTGAGACTTAGAGACAATGGTCAGTGGCAAGGAGGGGAATCCACAGTGGGACACTTGACGTTACAAAGGATGGCTGAATCCAAGATCCCACTCATAGGGATTCGAATGAAAGGAATTGAATATCAGCTAAAGCTGAAGAAGAAATATAAGGTCGAAATCCCATCACGTGCTAGATGGGAATTAGGGGAAATTAATTTTGACAGGGAGACTCTAGTGGCATACACTGATGGCTCAAAGAACGACAAAGGTATGTCAGGGGCTGGACTGTACTTAGAAAGATCCGGCACCCAAGAGAGCTTCCCACTAGGTTCATTCACCACAGTGTTTCAAGCGGAAATCTACGCCATCCTAGAGGTAGCGAGGAAACCAGAGGTGATGGAGGCAACATATAAAAAGGTAGCCATATGCTCAGACAGTCAGGCAGCACTCCACGCACTTGGCGCCCCAAGTGTGGAGTCAGCACTGGTTAAAGAGTGCCAGGAGACACTAGAGCTACTGGCAGAGAGAAAGGAGGTCACACTGCTTTGGGTCCCAGGGCATACAGGGATTCCTGGGAATGAGAAAGCAGATGAAGTGGCGAAGGTAGGAGCTTCCATGCCATTCTGTGGACCAGAACCCGCCGTTGATTGGTCAAGAGGACAGGTGAGGTCAGCCATCAAGGCGTGGATTTGGGAGGAAGCAAGGAGGGCATGGAGAGGAACGGATGGCTGTAGGCAGACAAAAATGCTACTGCCTGATCTAGACAAAGGGAAAACCAAGTGGCTTATGGGATTAGGTAGACCCAATCTAAGAAAGATGGTTGGAGTCTTGACAGGGCATTGCCAGCTCAGAAGACATCTGGCACTATTAAAGATTGAAGACGACCCCACATGTCCATTGTGTGGGCTTGAAGAGGAGACAGCCTTCCACTTTGTGGGAGTATGTGAAGGATATGGAAGACTACGTTTTCATGTATTAGGAGCAGGGGAAATCAGGGAAGAGGAGTTTGTCACACTAAAGTGGCAAGATATTCTCTCCTTTGTGACCCAAACAAGGAAGTTCGAGGGTAATTCTGTAGTGGTTTGGTAGGTGTGAGTTACTGGGGTTGGCAAAAAGGACCCGAATGTGGTCTACTTGCTAGGCCTGGCCTCCCCGCCCCCTCACTACTACTACTGTGGCTCTTAAATAGAAAAGAAGATCCAAAAGAAACAATGTTGGTCAAAGGAGTGGAACTTTCCACAACTCCAAAGAATATGACTATAAATCAATAACGAGGCTAATAAATTCTCGATCGGAAGTATTATCTGCGATTTCCATACCTTCGGAAGCGAGCTGACGATCCTCCATCGCTGGTGTCAAGTTTCGAGCAAGTGACTGACGGAATGCTTGATCAAAATTGCTCTAGACTTTCAATTGGTGATTGGCGAATTGGTACTTAAATTTCTCTAAAAATCAAAACAATTTAGTCAGATTTTAAAAAGGAGGGGAAAATAAATACTAGTTTGTAAAAGCATGAAATTTCATGAAATAAGACGCCACAATAATTGGCAGACAATGTTTCAAGCCTTCTTTAACATGACCTTTTTTATATTTTTTTTTTTGTATCATTTAATCTTGTAACCTAAATTTGACCCATTTTCAGATTACCTAGAAAGCTGAAACTTGCACAGATTATGTATTTCCGAGACGTCAATACGATAAACAGTCATCATTTTAAAATTATTACTTTATTGTTAGGTAAGGTTCTAAAGTTGAGAACTCAAAGAGTTAAACTAATCAATATATTGTTTCAAAGTTCAAAGATATTTTTGTTAAGGTTTTTACAATATTTGTGTTTGCTTGTTATTTTTTTGTAGCGGTGCGGCGTAAAAAGGAGAAGGAAGTTTGCATAAGGATGTTAAACTAGCCACAGAAACTCGACGAAAGAAACAACAGAAAAAGTTGCCTGCGGCTTCCACCCTAAGGCAGCACCTTTCCAAAATAAGTTACTCAGGCAATTTCTTTGCCTTGCCTCTCTCTCTCTCTTCCCGAGTTGCTTTTTCTTCATACTCTTAGAGTTATTAGGCAGCAACTTATTTCGCTTTAAGGCTTGCTTTATCCTGACGTCACTCTCTCTGCCGAGCTAACTCGCTTCAGGGCACAATGTTAAAACCATAAAATTTTGAGAGGGTGCCTCCTCCGGTGCTAAGTTATGCCTCCAGCCACCCCCGGCCGTAGACTCCATTTCCTCGTCTTCATGTAATTTACCGCCTCCCGATCTTGTATCTGCACTTTAAGACGCCAAAACCTGTTTAAGATGAAGTTTTTTCTCCCTTGTTCTCACTCTTTCCCCCGTGATGTTTTTTTACTTGGCTCTCCCCATCTTGTTTTACATTGTAAGAGCTGCGAATCTCTTTAAGAGCTCTTTGTTACTTAACAAACTGCTCCATTCAAAGTGAATGGAATATTCTTGCTCGTCACAGCGCTTATAATTTTCTTTATACCTTCCCAAATGTAAAGAAACAAATTAGGCTTTAAATCTTGTCATTTATGGTTCGACTATACTATAATAACACGATCTATCAACATTTGGGAAAACGATAGGTCATTTCCAGTTTGTGAAAAGTATACAATCATTATTAAAATACAATTTTTATTAATACCGTCTGATCTTTGGGGTTACGATTGATAATTGATTGTAAAAATGTAATTCTACTGCACTATTCCTGATTCGATAATCATTAAATCAATAACTAAGAATTATATTTTATTGGTCATTATTCTTGTTTCTGCGCCAGAAAATTGGAATACGTCATAATATTCATTATCAATCTATTTTATCATTTTAAATTTACAAGTGAAATTATATTTAAATTTAACTTTTCACTAAGATAGATACAATTTTGGGGATCACGTTACTGGGGAGTTATAGAACTTCCCAGAACGCAAAAGTGAAACAAATCTGAATCTAAAGTTCGTTTTTTTATAAATTTTTATTGGAATACTGCAAATACATAATAACTGTTATAAGCAATAAAGATCTATGAATGTGTGACGATGTATGAAACTATCCAGTGATAGCACTTACTAAATCAGACGGATTTTTTTGATATTAAGAAATTAAAATAAACTAAATAAATAAAATATATTTGACTAATCTAAGAGGTCTCGCGGCCACTGCAGCTTCAGCAGTCTAGTAGAATTGTCAGGAATGGACCGGAAAAAGAGACTGTGTACTAGTGGATTAGAATGGTGTCGAAAAGGGAATCGTGGAAGGATTTGTATTTGGATGTATGTAATTCTAGAACAAAGGGTACTTTGAGGACGTTATGAAGGATAAAATTGTATACAAAGAAGGAAACGTCAGCTATTTTTCTTAGGATCTAAGATTAGAGAAATTGCATGCGATAGGAATTTTAAGGCTTGGTGCAACCCCAGAGTTCTATGACATGTGTCCATGTGAGCTTAATTATTGTGTTTTAAATAATTTCTTTGTCCAACATGTTCAGTTTAGATGTAGATGTATTGTATAAGATTCTGTGCAGAATATTATAACGTGTATTGACTGTTTGACGAATATTTTTAGTGTGATGTGCCAATGTTAATCCATCATCTAAGTGTAACCCCAGGTAGCGGATGGAATTGGAATGAGATCACTGATTCACACATACAGTGCCTTAGTACGAATAGGTCATATGGGAGCTTGGACTAAAATTCAAAACTGATATATCTGGTAATGTTTAGAAGCACAGGGGAGTGATACGTCGTGACATATTTCACACTGATATGCTAAGTAACAAGCTTCTTGCATTAGACAAAATAAGCACCCTTTCTGTCTGTCTGTCAGTAGCGTTACACGTTCGTAAACTTGAGTGAACTATGACCGATTTAGTTGAACTTTGGTATATCATATGTTCCTTTTACCAATGCTCATGCTAAGTTCATTGAGAGTTATATGTCTAAATGTTTGCACGCAACGTTCACATAAACGTGAGCATCAAAATTTACTTTAGAAATTTTAGGGAAAAAAAAGTTTCTTCTTTAATCTATTAGATGAGAGATATTTTTAAAAAACAAATAAGTGATACAGATCGCTAAATCCATCGAATCTGATCTAAACGTCTAAAAAGGTAAAACAATATTTTACCAATATCTTACGATTTAAATAAAACTTCATATAAATTGTCTAAAGTGCTATCGAAACCGGCATGTAAAATTTCAACTTGAAAAAGTAATAGTTTTTGTGTAGTGATGTAATACCACTATTTTCAATAATAGTTAATAGGAGCTGCGATCCTTGTCGGTTAGGTTAAGATTTTAAGGAGTGGTTATTAAAATGTATGTTATAGGGTAATTTAGGAAGGCACCTGGCATCCCATCTGCACTACCCTCTATTCCATTCATCGTCTTTAATAATGACACTAATCATAAAATTTACTAATTTCTTAACATTCAATATTTTTGCTTCCGAGCTTACCGAAGGATTGGATGCTTACGGAAGCATTGTGTTCACTTTTAAGAACAATAAACTTTTACGTCTCCGATTTTAAAAAATTCCAAGACAGAAATCCGTTTCAGACATCAGGGAACATTTTTGGTCTCGTGTCTGTCTGTCTGTCTGTCTGTCTGTCGGTCAGTGTGTTCACGAATTATGAAACGTCCGACGATAACTTGAGTAATTCTTGACCAATTTTGATGAAATTTGGTAGACATGTTTATTTAACCAATGCTCAGGACGAGTTCGTTGGACAACGTTATCCGTCCAAGCGTTCACGCATAACGTTCATGTAAACGTGAACTTTAAATTTAAAATTGGAATTTTAGGCCGGGGAAAAAAAATCAAACGTCATCTATTCAATGAGACGAACATTTTTTTCAAATTCAACTTTTTATTAAAACCAACAGCGACACCGCTATGAAGTGTTAAAGATCGCTAAAACTATTAATAGTTT
The DNA here is from genome assembly GCA_001010745.2 of Gerris buenoi. Taxonomy (NCBI): domain Eukaryota; kingdom Metazoa; phylum Arthropoda; class Insecta; order Hemiptera; family Gerridae; genus Gerris; species Gerris buenoi. The sequence goes on from KZ651228.1 coordinate 476,083, forward strand.
ATAGACAATAAATAATAACAATGTTAATGTTAATATAACAATAAAGTACATGATATGACGCGAGGAAGCTATGTGCCACACTAATTGGCAGTCTATTTTAAATACGATCGCTTCAGCGATAGAGCCACGTGTTACCTAGTAACTTAATTATGTGTTGATAAACACGTAAGAGAAACAGTAAGACAAATATATTATAAACTTACTAGTTTGCATTTTCTGTGCAAATATCGCATTTTATTTTTAAGATTTTTTTTTAGTGACTCTTTTTTTTAAGAAAAATGTTTCATGAAAGGTAGAGAAAATTGGAGAATAAGGAGAAGAGAGCTGCTTGTTGCAAGTTTTGTTAAAAATGCTTTAGAACGATAACACCTGTCAAGATGGTAGGTACGGCGGAAATTGGTTCCAGCATTACAGCAGGGGCTGAGGAACGAGCAACAGCCTGCCCCTTCTCTCCGTGGTATTAGGATGTAATGCGATCTAGCGGAGATTGGGAGCAACTACACCCTCACCGGGCGACACTACCGCCATCTACCTCACCGCACATCTAATCTTCTTTTCCACTGATTTCACCAAGTTCTTAAAAGCATCAAGTTATAGCGGTGGAAACATCACTTCTCATTTTTTCCTCGATGCTTTTTTAAAGGATGAAGTAATACAATTTTTGTTTTTATAGGTTTTTTTATGTTCATAGATCTTTACATGTAAAGACCAATTATTATGGACAATATTCAGTTTTATTCGCAATTATTTTTATACAGATTAATACGTACGTTTGATTTGAATTCCATACTCTATCTTCATATATTTTATCTACGATTGATACGAAATATAAACATTTTATCTCTTTTAGGTGCGTAGAAAGTTATTCTTTTCGTAGTTGTAATCATTGCACATGGGCATTTCTTAATTCTTTAACATAGCGCCAGATTAGCGTGTTTGTTTACATTAACAAAACTAATTTGCTGGTTGATTAACTAAAATAACTGTTTTCCTGTATTTATTATTAAAATCCAAAAATCTTAGATAAAGTACGGTACGCGACTCGTGCGAAAACTGCACTTTGCTTTGTTCGTGCGGTTTGCATGTTGCTATCCTCGCTGTCGCTCGGGTGCAAACTCATCTCTTGCATGCAAAATGCTACTTCTGCGTATGTGTACAATTAATTATTGTAACTTTATTGCTATAATTTTTTTCTCACTACATTATGATCTTACAAGCCTATAGAGGACGTATTACTATTGGAGAGTTCAGAGAGCTAAATTACATGCTAGCCTATCATGCTCGTTTTCGATTTTTATTTAGTTAAGTATACAAGAAGTTTGTCATTGGAGGCGGACAGAGATCAGGTGTGTATATTGTGAAGTATCATCAACGGCATTCCCCTCAAAACCCTACGGCGAATTTCTTATTCGATTTCTAAGTTTTTTTTTAAACTATATAATAGCGAAAAAGCTTAATGGTATCTGATTAAGTTAGTTCTCTTTCCTGACGAAAGATGTCTCAAGGGACATCTCCTTCTTTTCCCTTCCTCTATCTAAAATGATTTTATCCCGAAAAGGAAAGTCATCATATAATGCACACACCATCGGAACAGGGGGGGGAAAGTTGAGGAAATATGATGTTAAGCACGTCCCCTGGCGGTAGTAAATTGAACTAACACTTGGCCGTGGGATTGTCTGCTTCACACCCTCCACACATCGGAGCAGCACTTGTGGAAAAAAAATTGAATTATAGGGGCACGACGGAGGGGGGGGGCAACTTGAGATATTTCTATCTTGGGCCGGACCCTCGGCCGAGGGCGTCAGCTCGACGCAATCTCACTTGACTGCCTTCGGACCCTTCCGCTCCCGCAACTTATTTCTACGTTATGTGAATTGAATAAGAAGAAAAAATATGTTGGAGACAAAATTGAACTTAGCTCTTGGATTTTCTATTAGAGTTGTAACACCATGAAATTTTTTGATAAAAATATGTTTTTGTGAATTGCATACAAATGTATACATCAAAATTACCCAGATGCACTTTCAAATTATTGCACCCAGTTGTATTATGGGAAAACAGACTGTTTCTTCAGGTAAATTTAAATGAGTTTATTATCAAAGCAGCCTTTAGCATTCAAAAGGCCATCATCAGTGCCTTAGAACAAACCATCAATTTTTAACTAAAACAATAACTTACATAACAATTAAAACTGACATTCTTATAAGGGACAATAGGTTAACAATTAGTATTAATATAAGCAACTGACATGGCAAAAGAGTCTATAAAAATAAAAATATCAATTATAAACGAGACAATAAAAATAAATCATTGTACGAAATACAATAATAAATGCGAATAAATTAATAAACGGGAATAAATAGAAATTTAATATAAACTAGGGCGCTCTGCCTACTCGCTTCGCTCGTGACCCCCCGAAAAGCGGCCGCTGCCTAGTATAGAGTACAGTAATAGAACCCCTCACATCATGGTTGGAACACAAAGAAGGTCGGACAATCCAAGGAACAAAGAAAATCTAATATTTCAGAGTACAAATTAAAGCTCTATTATTAAAAATGAACTTACGCATTCCATTCTGTATATAGGAATGCGCTTCAAAATCTGTTTGACCCTTATTCTAATCTTTAATTGTTGTTACACAAACTCCTAACTCTGAAGCCAGCTTTAGAAGGGACTCACCTTGGTCAAGCTGTGAAAGAACTCTAACTTCTACAACAAAACCCGATTTTGTTTCAGTTGAGCCACCATATTGACTAAACATATAGCGTAACACCCTTCTCCCCCCGGCCTAACCCCTATTATCAAGGGGTATCTCCTAACGAAAAAATTGATTGCCCATATTTATTTTCAGCTTTGTCTAATTCTCAGCCAGCCAAGTTGTTTTTAAATACAAATACCTTTGATCATTTAATACAATTAAAAATAGAGGATTAGGAGAAAGCCTTTCTCCTATTTACTTGAACAAAATAAAAAAGTACCGAAAGGCTCATATTAAGTTAATATGTGAAGCTCGTGTAGGTCATGTATACACATGGATAAAGTTGAAGTCATGCAACAGAGTGTGTATGAAAGGTTTGATATCAGTTTCAGAATTGCAAAAGGGGGGGGGGAAAGGGGCTAGATGGGTAAAATTGGTTGGATTTTGGGAAACCTAAGGGGAGGGAAGTAATCGTTAGAGAGTTCATCAACTATTAAACCACCAATCAAGGCATGGAGGAGGGAAGAGGAGATCGCTGTGGAGTCAAAAGGTCATCCAATAAGCCCTCCACTGAATAACTCTGTTCAACACAGAGACAGTCCATCCATCTCGCAACACTGTATCGCTTCCCTATGATTGAATGAGTATCGCCGAGGATTGGAAAAAAGGGGGGACACAACAAATTGGGTCCACATGCGTCACCAAAAAAAAAAAAAATCAGTCTATAATTTCAATCTAAAGCAATTTTTTTAATCTAATTCCTTTTTTTGTCTACCTAATCGAATTTATCCTCCGTTGACTTGATTGTTTTTGGATATTGTCATTACTTTAATCTAATAGCTTAAAACCAAATCTACATTATTGTTCATTGTTAGTAAGTGCAATGTTTTCCGATTTCTATATTTATAACTGTCTATATTATTTCTTCATTAATTTCTTTTTCTCGCACTTTGTGACAATACCGGCAAATTTGTTGACGTGATCTGTTCATTGGTCATTGTTTTATAATGGCATAATAATTCTAATTATAGCTAATGGAAAAATAAAGTTGCCAATATGTGATTTCAGTGCACACAAAGGAGCTGCAGACAATTTAACAAATTGGACGTTCGTTGACCATCATAATCGGCCCAGTGGATCAAGATGGTGGCCATTTAAAAATTTGTTTCATTGATAAACTGTGAACTGTTTATTTACTTCCCAGCTTAATAAAGGTAGCAGAACACAGCTTCTGCTAAGAGCGAAATTTTTTTATGTCTCTGATTTAAAAAATTCCAAGATAGAAATCCGTTTCAGACATAAGGGAAAATTTTTGGTTCCATGTCTGTCTGTTTGTCTGTCAGTCTGTCTTTCGCTCAATTTTTGTGAATTAACATATCTTAAAAACTACTCGTCCGATTTTAATGAAATTTGGATGGTAGATTATAATTTGCCGATTGTTGGTCTCATATCATATAAGTTTTAACCTTCATTTCAGTTCTCATTTGTTTCTCTTCCATATGCGCACAAATATACATTTATTTTCAAAAGTGCTCGTCTGATTTTAAAAATATCAAAAGTATGCAGTTTTTTAAACTTAAGTAGATGTTCTTGATATATTTTAGTAGTAGATGATATATTTTTATGTTGTAATTATTATACAAATGATTTTTAGGTCGGAAAGGTAAGATTTTATATTTCATAACTGTGAAATCATTCACTTCATTTTTTAATGAAAAGCATTTCTACTCGCCATGTTTAATTATGATTTTTATTGCGGAATGTGGATATAATCCTCTAAGTTGAAGTATGTGAGGAATGAGAATGAATTCCTTTCAGGAATAATAAAGAGTGAAAGGTTTAAGTGGAAGGGGGAGGTGTAATGATGTCTGTATGAAACATTGAGTAACATTTCGGAAGCCAGGGGAGAGGGAGAGGGGAGAGGGAGAGGTGAGTGGAGGTGAAACCACATTACAGGGTTGAAATTTCAGAGGTGCACGAGTCGAAGCAATAATATCCTACTGAGGCTTTACTTTGACTGACAGGTTTGGGGAGGTTTAGTAGGTCTTCTACCACATCCAACCTCGCTAAATCCAAAACGATATCCTTCAGCTATCATTCCTAAAACTCTCCGTCTAACTGTAAACCTCATTTATCCTGAACCTGATGCAATAACATCCCGTACAGAATTTCAACTCCAAAGTAAATTTTCTCATTCCTATATTCAATCTCATTTTCAGGAGGGGAAAATTAAAGTATAATGGAAAGAGAAATGAGAGAGAAATTAACGAGAAATACCAGTAACAGTTTCAAACCCTAAATCGGTGCATATTTCAAAGTTTTGTTTGAGTTATTCGCTCACCAGAACTTGTTGAAGTTGAACAGTTGTTGCTGAATTATCCGAAGGTAAAATTCTACTCAACAATTGGATGTATAATAAAGTTTTGACGAAAACTACACTGTTAACAATGAGATTGACACCACCACATAAGCATTGCATTATTTACTATTACTTTAAGTATGAAAAATTATATTTTAGGTGAATTTTTACGTGTATATGGCCCAATAAATTGTTTATTATTATTTTATTTATTTTTTTTTTTTTGAGATGAGTATAGCTAATTCTATCTGATGATTCAAAGTAAACATTAATGGATATAAGAATTATTATTTTTGTTCGGGTAACTAATTTAGGTGAAAATGATTCAGGTAATTCATATATATTATTAGTGATGTCTACCTAAATTTATACAGGCTTATTAATATTTTAGATTACTATGTTGAAAAGGGTGCTCCAAATAGTCCTGGAGATAGCGTGCAAAAAAGTGTCTCGCTAACATCAAGCTAGAAATTTGTATCCCAACAAAAACACTAGTGTAAAAAAATAAGCCAAGTTCGCGTAAAAAGTAGTGAGATCATAGGTTTAGCCAAGTCTCCCACTGTCCGAGTAAGTTCCACTAGGTCTAATTTATTCAGTGCAAGAACATGATGTTTGACTGTTCCTATCTCTATTCTCTTTCTCAAATCACTCTACACGTTTAAATTTAAATACCTTTTCTGACTTGGCAAATTCAAACCACAAACAATTCAAACAATAAATATTATTTTTTCATTTGAGCGTCGCAGCACAAGGATACGAATTTGTATACAACACTGCATTTAATTTTAGCCCCTTTGGGGTGTGAATTTGCCAAGTCAGAAAAGG
>KZ651228.1:493550-515225 GCA_001010745.2 Gerris buenoi
AATTCAAGTATGGAAACTTCTGAGCCTATTTTTCTGTCTCCTAGTGTTAATAATAATTATAATTTGATTTAAAGTGATTTTATTTAAAAAAAAAAATATATCCTGTCTGTCATCTGTAGCTTGTCCCTGCAGATGTGCTGAGCCTAAACTACTGGATATATTTCGATGAAATTTGGCATTAATAATCATAAATATTATACCCCAAGAAGAAATTGAAAAATTAATTTTAGCTCTAAATTTGGTGATATCAAAATCTTTGATGTCGCGTTAAAAAAAATCGCGAAAAAGGTTTCAACAATTTTGATTGAAAAAAATCTAAAATGTAGTTTATCGAGAAAAACCTTTCTAGTTATTTAAAAATGCGGATGGTGGGCAGGTTTCCGCCGCGCCACCGAGGAGTTTTATGGTAAATTTAAATTTTACCATTTATTTTTTATAATAATTAAATCTATTTACGAAAACTATAACAATTAAAAAAATTTAAATTATAAGACTTAATAATTACGTAGTTTATTTATAGGTCGTTGAAACTTAACTACTCTATATAATTACGTAGTTGTGTTTGAGAAAGTTTATTATAAATTGTATCGGACGGATTTTTTATATAAATTGGTTAAATTTTATTGCTAGTGAAAACAAGAAACAAGTAAGTACAGGAGCTGAGAAAAAGGTTTTAATCTGATTCAGGTTTAATATTTAAAAGTTAGTTTTGACTCCTGCACTGCGATACAGCTGGCTAGAGATAGGATTAGCCGGTGACGCTAACTAACACACAGATACGAAGAAGTGACGAGGTTTTCTAAGANCTTTTTTGGTATATATATTTATTTTATAGTATTTTATTTCAAACTGTATTCTTTACTATTATTTTCCTTTTTATTGTTTTTTCTCTCAAATTCGTACTCATCTCAGTGCCACTTAAATCTCTAGTATTTTTTTTAAGTCCCCGATCAATAGCATTATGTTACTACAGGATGGAGGATATAAACTCTAATTGTTTCTTTTACGTTCCGATCAACAGCATTAGGTTATTACAGGACGAGGGTTATAAACTCTAGCAGCTAAAAGCAGCTTAACACAACGAATAAACTATTAACAGATAGATATAGTTTTATTATTTACTATTACAAAAATATTTCCTTATATTTATCATAATTAAACAATTTTTATACAATTTTCGCAAAGACCTTTCAAAACGTCATTTTTATATATTTATCCTAATATCTTTTTTTATTCATCTGGTTTTAATTGAATTGTTCTTTATATCTGTTTTTTCCCCTCCCGAGTGCCGATATTTTATCGAATAAATCGAAAAATTCATTAAAAGATAACGCTAAGAAGAAAAGAGGAGAAAAAAAAAATTGGAGAGGCAAAAGAAAATTAAAGAGCTAAAAAAGAATGAGGAGAATCACTTTTGAAAATTTCACCCATCAAAAGAATCTACTCTGTGCAAATATCGCATTTTATTTTTAAGATCTTTTTTAGTGACTCTTTTTTTTAAGAAAAATGTTTCATGAAAGGTAGAGAAAATTGGAGAATAAGGAGAAGAGAGCTGCTTGTTGCAAGTTTTGTTAAAAATGCTTTAGAACGATAACACCTGTCAAGATGGTAGGTACGGCGGAAATTGGTTCCAGCATTACAGCAGGGGCTGAGGAACGAGCAACAGCCTGCCCCTTCTCTCCGTGGTATTAGGATGTAATGCGATCTAGCGGAGATTGGGAGCAACTACACCCTCACCGGGCGACACTACCGCCATCTACCTCACCGCACATCTAATCTTCTTTTCCACTGATTTCACCAAGTTCTTAAAAGCATCAAGTTATAGCGGTGGAAACATCACTTCTCATTTTTTCCTCGATGCTTTTTTAAAGGATGAAGTAATACAATTTTTGTTTTTATAGGTTTTTTTATGTTCATAGATCTTTACATGTAAAGACCAATTATTATGGACAATATTCAGTTTTATTCGCAATTATTTTTATACAGATTAATACGTACGTTTGATTTGAATTCCATACTCTATCTTCATATATTTTATCTACGATTGATACGAAATATAAACATTTTATCTCTTTTAGGTGCGTAGAAAGTTATTCTTTTCGTAGTTGTAATCATTGCACATGGGCATTTCTTAATNTAATAGTACGATAAAATCAAATTTCCATGAATATAATGATACTTTTCATATTATATACGTTGTCCTAGAACCACAGCTCTAGCACCAACGCCAACGTGTAGTTTAGTATTGATTAACAGTGGACGTAGATCAGACACAAAGATTTTTCTCTTCACCTTAAGTAACTCTTTTTATTTTTTTTAATTTACGCAGCATATAGAGGAGGTATTATAATGTGATGGTGTTCAATTTTCTGAGTTTGATGTTATGTTTTGTGATCCCCTGAGTATAAAAAGTGTTAAAAAAAATCCTGTAGGTCATCCATAGTTAGTCTCTGCAGATGCGTGGAGCCTAAACTACTGATTTTATTTCGGTGAACTTTGGCATTCATGATCAGAAAAATGATACCCCAAGGAGAAATTTAAAAATTAATTTTAGCTCTAAATTTAGTGGTATCAAAACGCATGAACGCATGAACGCATGAACGCATCAAAGATTGGTGGTATCAAAACGCATGAAAAAAATCACGAAAAAGGTTCCAACAATTTTGATTAAAAAAAATCTAAACTGTAGTTCATTTGAATAAGAATCAAACCATATAAGTCGTTTTATCGAGCAAGTTGCGCCGCAGAGGAGTTTTATGGTAAATTTTGATAAAATGCTCAATAATAATTCAATTTAACCACGAAAACTCGAACAACTAAAAGAATTAAAATCACGGGACTAAGTAATTAGGTATCGGACGGATTTTTGAATAAAGTGGTTAACTTTATTGATGGGGAGACAAGTAAGTACAGGATCTGAGAAAAAGGTTTAAATCTGATTCAGGTTTAATATTTAAAAGTTAGTTTTGACTCCTGCACTGCGATACAGCTGGCTAGAGATTGAATTAGCCGGTGACGCTAACTAACACACAGATACGAAGAAGTGACGAGGTTTTCTAAGAAAACGCCCCAGGACGCCTTCTCATTGGTGGATTATAGGAAGTACTGTACCAGCCATTCGTCAATTTTGAGGCAAACGGAACCATCGATTCCATCCATCCATCTATCAATAAACGAACGAGAGACAAGAAACCAGAACCAGCAACAGGCACCAGAGACTGACTGAACGAGCCCAACGCTATCCTGTCTCCCGCAGTGCAACGAGATCCCCGCTTAAAAAAATACCCTTGAGTCCCCGAGAGTCACGCTGACACTTTGGGAAGAGCTGTAAGCTGCGTTGATACGAGAAACCCGCTTACAAGAACCAGAGACGACCGCCCTACTACCCTACATTGAAACACACCCCTCAGTCACAAATACAACCTACCTCGGACTCACTTGATCGTCTTAGAGATCTCTGCCTCTCGACTCCACTTACCGTTCAAACTAAACACACTCGTCTACTTATTCATCTTCACCCTTCTTTCCTTTCTTTCGTCCTATCGCCAACCTAACTCTTCCTTACCCTCTGATACTCTGATTGCTGTCGCTGTCCTTCCCAGCGAAGGAATTCCTAGTTGACGGTTTACGGATAAGTCAGGTGTGTGTACGCTGGCTCCAGGACATTCTTGCGCGCCACGACGGGAGTGAAACTCACTGATCTGAACGCAGGCCAAGAGACATTTAGTGCTCAGGCCCGAGGTGCTTTCACGGCACTCTCTCCTTCCTCTCAACCCTCTAAACGGTCCTTTTTAGGACAACCGAACATATTGTTAGATTGTCGCATCTCACACATCTTTACGCTTCCTCGAAAAAATAAAATAACTTTATCATAATCCCTGACCATGACGGTCCTTTTCAAAACTATCACATCATCTAATCTAGTTCTTTTCAGAACTTAATTCACTTCTATCGCCAAAATCTCGTACCAGACTAGGATATCGGACCTATAAAACAAACCTTCAACCCCGTCGTCCCCATACTTCCCAATACTTTCCCACCGCCTTGTTCGCTCCTAGCCCTACTTCTCTCTCCAGGGCTTGCTGGCCTATCCTCCTCTGATACCTCGAGCCATGTCCGAGTGGGGTCAACGCCTCTCCACGCCATATCAACTGATCCTTTTTATTTTCATACACTGAAGTTTACCACTAATATTTAAAAGGCCCATTTCATGAGGTCATACATTTTCATATTAACTAGATTTAAAAAGTAGTTGTTTCCTATGTTTTTCAAATTTTGAGCGTTACAATTTGTGCATAATTTGGAAGGAAATTAATTTGCAAAAAAAGTGAATATTCTTTTTTCTTTCGGTAAGATAAAATTGCATGAGCTTTAGTACACAAGTAGAAGGTTCTTATCAAAACAATAGTTACTTGGAAAAATTGAAAGGTATACATTTATAGATCTATATATTTGTTACTCCGCCCGCATTTGAATTCCAAATGAACGTGAAGATTTTTGTAACCTTTATTGAGCACCGTTTTAATAGCATCTATAAATTTCATTAGGGTTTCCTAATTAAGGAACGGAATTATAATTTCATAGCATGTACTACAGTATACGTAGCTTCTAAATTTACACAGTGTGCACACGTGAAAAAGTTAATTATACATTCCAATCAGTTCAATTTCTCCCTCCAGGTATATGGAATTNGGTCTTTTTAAAACTAATGAAACCAAAACTAATGAATACTATCACATCATCTAATATTTATGTTTTTTATTATCTTTTCAGAACTTAATTCACTTCTATCGCCGAAATCTCGTACCAGACTAGGAGATTGTACCAATTAAACCAACCTCCAACCCTGACATCCCCGCACTTCCCTATACCTCCCCTCCTCGGCCTTCTTCTCTCTCCAGGGCTTGATGGCCCACATTTCCCTAACCCCCATTCCTTATCTATCCTCCTCTGATACCTCGAGCTATGTCCGAGTGAGGCCTACACCTCTTACCCCACCTCTCCACGCCATATCAACTGATCCGTTTTATTTTCATGCACTGAAGTTTTCCACTAATATTTAAAAGACCAATTTCATGAGGTGAGACATTTTCATATTGAATAGATGTGAAAAGTAGTTGTTTCCTATATTCTTCACAATTTGAGCGTTACAAATTGTGCATAATTTGGAAGAAAATTAATTTAAAAAAAAAAAAAGTGAATATTATTTTTTCTTTCGGTAACATAAATTTCATGAGCTTTCGTACACAAGTTGAAGGTTCTTTTCAAAACAATAGTTACTTGGAAAAATTGAAAGGTATACGATACATTTATATATATATTTGCTACTCTGCCCTCATTTGAATTTCAAATGAAAATGAAGATTTTTGTAACCTTTATTGAGCACCGTTTTAATAGCATCTATAAATTTCATTAGGGTTTCCTAATTAAGGAACGGAATTATAATTTCATAGCATGTACTACAGTATACGTAGCTTCTAAATTTACACAGTGTGCACACGTGAAAAAGTTAATTATACATTCCAATCAGTTCAATTTCTCCCTCCAGGTATATGGAATTGCCCGTACCCCCCTTCCCCCCACAGCAAGGCGTGCAATCAATTAGCGAATTCAGCACCATACGCCTAGGGTACACGGCCGAGTCATTAGGTAACGGCTCAGCGAACACGCTCGAGCTATAGCTGCCTCTCTAGCAACCGGCTTAATTGCTTATTTCAACAATTCAAAGGCACTAATTTCATTCGAGTTTGAAAATAAATTCATTACACAGGTGCCTTTCACTTAATTAACTGCTGCCTTGTAACCTAATGACTGAATTAAATTTAATCATTAGTTCCCAGGTTATATTCAATATCTAAGTTCAATTAGCTGACGAACATTTACATCTTAGTTAAAAAGTGAATCAGAAGTATAGATCACTTGAACATTATGTAATAATAATTAAATTATTTTATAAGAAGCATAAAAAGCAAAAGTTAGCAAATAATCCACACCAAATACTAGGCTATATACCGCAACTTACATTAACAAATTATTTTTCGCTGCAAATAATTGTGGCTTTGTTAGGAACTATGATTATTAAGATCCTAAGGCAACTAGTTGCACATGAAAAATAAATAAACGTCTCTCCACTAAACAACTTTGAAGAGTAACTTCTACATGGTTTTGTTTTATGGACCAAGTGAAACTTATATCAGCAAGAAGCTCAAGTTTTTAACTTAGCTAATTATTAGATAAACACTATCACATGTTAGCCCGGGAGCACATTGAGACGCAGGCAACACAGGACAGGGCAGCACTGTTTTTTTTGTTTTGTTTTGTTTTTTTTTCAACCGCTGAAATATACAAGATTGCAAGAATTGAGACGACCAGATCCACTAGCGTCGAGCAGGCTACGTGTGGCCATGCCCTGCTCTATGTCTCAATTTGTACGGAATCTTATATATATGCAGTTGGAAAAAACTGTGCTGCCCTGCCCTACGTCTCAATATTATTCTCAGATCAATTCTTATCTACAATTTTTTTAGGACTTGCATTAACTGAATACTCGTAAATCTCAAAAAATGGTCTCCCTAGGTTATCAAACTACGATAATTCCTCATACGAAATGAAATAGTGAACTAGTGAAATTGAGTCAGAAATTTGTGATTTTATTATCTTTTTTATTTGACATGGAAAAACAGTTTCTTTGAATCAATCAAAAGCTTTGTCGATATACTAAGTACTAAGCTTTATCTAGTATTTTTTTATAGTTTTATTTGTTGTTTTGTACAAGCAGGATAATTATGTCTTATTATATATACAGGGTGGGCAAAAAACACATTTTTTTGAACACTTATAGCTCAACTTCTGTAATAGATATAGGGTTTGCGGGGTCTGCTAACTACATTCTCCTACTTTAAATTTCATATATGTATTTGAACAAAATATTGGGTGAAATTCAATGACGGTTTGAATTAGGGTCTTAAAAAAAATCGTATAGGTCATAGGTGATCAAAAAAGTGCGGTTTCTTTGCTCGCCTTGTCTGTTTAGGATAATTAAGCCTCAAGGATGGTTCATTTTTCTGTTACTTAATTTAATAGTTTGTAAAATATTTTTGAACAAAGCATTGATTAAAGAATTGAAACGTATTGATTCCTCTTAATTAGTTGAAAAAATCCAATAAGTCTGACTGGAATGTTTTGTATTGCTTCTATCAATCAATCACTCTAAAGGTTTCCCAGCTAAGCTTCATCCGTTTATCATTCAGAGTAAAGTTTAATTAAATACATCCCCCCTCCCTCTGCTTCTCTAGTTCCCCGTACTTAGATGGGAGGGACTTAGGGAAACAAAGTTATATCGACATTAAACAACTTCGATTTCAAACTCCCCCCGAAAAGGATGCTTTAATCACCACTTGTTAATCCTCTGTAATTCACAAGTACCCACTCTCCATCTTGAAATCCTTAAGCGAAAAGGGAGTGAAATCCGCCATTTGTAAATGGGTTATCCCCCCACCCTCTACGGGTAGCTGTCCATCTGTCGCGCGCGATGGGATGGCACCCAGGACTAATGCGATTCTCTTGTTTTTGTCATCCTTCCCCCACTCCACTCACCCCCTCTCTTCACTAGCTAAAGGATGGAGGTGCCTTTCACTTAATTAACTGCTGCCTTGTAACCTAATGACTGAATTAAATTTAATCATTAGTTCCCNTTTATTTGGCACATTTTTGGGTATATTATTTGCTTTTTCTGCTTGAATTCCCAGTAAATGATAAGGAATATAATCTGTGTGACCTAGAATGGGTTCTGTTAGGGATTAAGGTAAGGTTTTTCTTTTTGAGAGAGGCCACTTGACCCTGTCAGGGGAAACCTCAAACTAAATATGAACTGGGGTCTGGTTGGTCCCATAGGAGCACTCTGGTATCTCAAGGGACAAGCAAGGGGACACTGCACGCTAGGGTTTAAAAAAGAAAACCACTTGAACCCTAACGGTGAGACCCATCACCCCTCCTATCAACATCCTTTATACAAACCCAGGAATAATTGAGTTGAAATAAGATCCCTAGTCTACCCATCCTAAGGACAATATGTCCTAGGAAAACACACCCACTAATACTTATGGATATAAACTTCCTCCATCTACGAGTATTTTATCCATTAAAATATGAAGGTGATCCATTGAGTCTGGAAATCAACTCAAGATTTATAATTCGCACTTAGCAGAAACAAACTGATACCCACCTCCTGATTGCAATCCTATACAATAACTCCTGGAAAGAGGAACTCCTAGGTAAAATTCAAGTATGGAAACTTCATTTCAGTCAATATTCCAATATTCGTTTCAGTTCAGGAAATGCTTATACTAGGTTTTTCTCTCCATTCATTAGTTCACCTTGCTGATGCCCAGAGACCGATATATATACGTCCCTTGAGCCCGAAATACGTATTTAGGAAAAAGCGTGTGAATGATTACCCTACCAAAATCGTCAATAACATGTAAGTCCTTAACGATGGATTACAAATAGTCTGCCAATTAGTGTGGCAAATAGCTTCCTCGAGTCTTGTTTCATTTTACCCATTATTTTCAAATTAATTTAATTTTTTCCAGGGGGGGGGGATTTATTATAAACTTTTATGTTATAGTCCAGTCTGCAAAGACATTTCACCTCAAAACCTTATTTTTCAAGACCGATTTTGATTTTTTTTTTTTTTTAATTTTCTTCCTTTTGACTCATTGATTAAAGTAAAAGAGGTTACAATTGTTTTTCTTTACATGGATAAAAGTATCAATTTTGCAATATTTAAGGTGCGTATACATATACATACTTTCAACAAACGATCCAAAATTGTTAAAAATCTAATGGATATGGTCTTTAATAGAAATAGGTGTAAACAAAAAAAAAAATAAATAAAATAAAAAAATGATGGGCATGTAGAGAAGTATAAACCAAACATTAAATCTTTTGACATGAGTTAATGAGTGATTTGTAATTATTAATTTGGTTGAAAATCTTTTTACGATCTTGTAAACCCATGATCCGTTTAGTAGCATTTACCAATTCCATTAAACAATAGCATCGACAATTGTTTCAAAAGCTAATTGTAAATACGATTATTAATTAAATAGAATTGCTAATTAGAATTAATTATTTGATAGAAGCCGATCGAGAAGTGATTGGTGTTGGGCTCGGACGTGGGATCGACGCAATCTGCAATCGACGCAATCTACAATCGACTCGAGGCCAAAGGGGCAGTTTATATGATTGTGCCGACACCCCTTGGGAATTGAAATCTCGACTAGATTACCATAATATTTGCATCTTCATTTATACGACAATTTAAATGCAAATGTTTTTGAGCTTAGGGAAAGACAAACTTCGACGCCACGCTTCGACTTAATATTATAAATCTTATATAGAGCTAATTTTTATATTAATACATTTAGGAATAAATTATTAAATTATTAGTTTATAATTTGTTTATTGTATACTATCTAATACAAAAACAGTCCTGAATAATATACTATTAGTTAATACATAGTTTGTCCGAAATGTGATCCTATTTATTTTACAGTCCACTCTGTAACAATAATTCGATTTGGTTAATTACTGTTTAAAAATGTCTCCTTTTATACTGTTATTTCTTTATGATTTTTGCTTAAACCAAATCCTTATTCCTCATTCCAATTCCATCCGCTACCTGGGGCTACACTTAGTACGTCGTTTAACATGGGCACATCACACTAAACATGTGCGTCTAACATGCAATACACGCTTTAAACTAGCGTGTATAAATAGACTCTTACACAACACATCTAAAGTCAACATGCAGAACAAAGTACTTATTTATAACACAATAATTAAGCCCATATGGACATTTGGCATAGAAAAAGGTTGCAGCGAGCTTTCCATTTCCGATCGAATCCCACCTCTCCAGTCTAAGATCCTAAAAAAAATAGCTGACGCTCCCTTTTTTATATAAAATTTTATTCTTCATAACGACCTCAAAGTACCCTTTGTCCGAGAATTAGCCATTTTCAGATACAAATCCTTCCACGATTCACTTTCCGTCACCGTTCTAATCCGCTAGTCTACAGTCAGTTGTTTCGGTCCATTCCTGGCAATTCTACTAGACGTCTGAAGGGGCAGAGGCCACGAGACCTCTTAAATAACTGAAATATATTTTATTTATTTTGTTTATTTTAATTTTAACTAATACCAACTTGGTTTTCGGTCTAACAACTAATTTTTCACTCCTCAAAATCACATTGTTCACCAACAGTGAACTATGTGACAGTGTGATTTTCATGATCCTGAGTACAAAATTAGTTAGTAGACCAAAAATAAAGTTGATGGTTGTTTGTCACTTGATAGGTTATTTATTCGAATATAACTCCAAAGGAAAGTGGTCATCAAAAGATTACTTACTTAAGGATTACTTATGCACACTATTCTAGCTTGATGTTAGTCACACACTTTTTTGCATCTCCTGGAATATTTTTATCATACATTTGTGTTATTCAGTAAGTGCTATCACTGGATTGTTTCTTACATCATGTCACTTCAAGTCGAACATTCTTCGATTCAGCACATTTTTTCTTATAACAATTATTATGTTATTATGTATTGTAGTTGCATTATTCAAAATTTAAAAACAAGAATTTTACTTCACATGTTTATTTGGCACATTTTTGGGTATATTATTTGCTTTTTCTGCTTGAATTCCCAGTAAATGATAAGGAATATAATCTGTGTGACCTAGAATGGGTTCTGTTAGGGATTAAGGTAAGGTTTTTCTTTTTGAGAGAGGCCACTTGACCCTGTCAGGGGAAACCTCAAACTAAATATGAACTGGGGTCTGGTTGGTCCCATAGGAGCACTCTGGTATCTCAAGGGACAAGCAAGGGGACACTGCACGCTAGGGTTTAAAAAAGAAAACCACTTGAACCCTAACGGTGAGACCCATCACCCCTCCTATCAACATCCTTTATACAAACCCAGGAATAATTGAGTTGAAATAAGATCCCTAGTCTACCCATCCTAAGGACAATATGTCCTAGGAAAACATGTCCTCTAATCTTTATGGATATAAACTTCCTCCATCTACGAGTATTTTATCCATTAAAATATGAAGGTGATCCATTGAGTCTGGAAATCAACTCAAGATTTATAATTCGCACTTAGCAGAAACAAACTGATACCCACCTCCTGATTGCAACCTAATACAATAACTCCTGGAAAGAGGAACTCCTAGGTAAAATTCAAGTATGGAAACTTCATTTCAGTCAATATTCCAATATTCGTTTCAGTTCAGGAAATGCTTATACTAGGTTTTTCTCTCCATTCATTAGTTCACCTTGCTGATGCCCAGAGACCGATATATATACGTCCCTTGAGCCCGAAATACGTATTTAGGAAAAAGCGTGTGAATGATTACCCTACCAAAATCGTCAATAACATGTAAGTCCTTAACGATGGATTACAAATAGTCTGCCAATTAGTGTGGCAAATAGCTTCCTCGAGTCTTGTTTCATTTTATGCTTTCACAACCTATTATTGTCAAATTAATTTAATTTTTCCCCACTTTTTATATCTGTTAAAATTGTTTTGATATTTTTTACATGAATTAAAGTATCAATTTAGCAAAATTTCAAGAGCGAAGAGAGTTGAAATTAATATGGGATTATCTGCGGGTTACTTTTGACAAACCATCCAAATCGAATAAAAAATTAGATGAGTACTTTTGAAGATATAGGCGTAAATAAATGTATTATTGTGCGCATAGGCGCAGAAGGTTTGAAACATATATCGCGCCAAAATGGACTAATTATGACCTACCATACAATGTATTGAAATCGGACAAATAGTTTTAAAATAGATTGGTTCGAAAAAGTTGTGTGACAGACAGACAGACACGCAACCAATAATGTTCACTAATGCCTGAAACGGATTTCTGTCTTTGAATTTTTGAAATCGAAGATAAATCAAATTTTTGTTCTTCATAACGATCACGTAGCTTCTGTAACCATCGGTAAGCTTGGAAGCAAAATTGTGTAGAGTAAATTGAGGATATAATTAAAGGACTTTTAATTATATCCACTCTGAAGTGAAATCTGTGGTGTGAAAACTTGTATCTGAGAACACGCCGAGTTAGTCTTTAGGAAGGTAAGTGAGTGCTATCTAGGGAGAGATTAAGGAACTCAACCTGTAAGGACTCCCTACTCCCTGGGGAGACATCAGGTCGGCTAAATACCGTGTGACCCTTATCAAGACTTGCTTTATCTACAGCTTGGCCCAAGGCTACATTGGCAGCTGTGTAGCAGGTGAGAAAGGATCTGGCAAGGATTACAGTCCGCTCTATGAAACCCATGCCAGCAAAGCCAGAGATAATATTACAACTTACAAACAAATAAATCTGTGTAGATTTGGGACAGTAGGGTTATCAAAATATCCAACTTAAGGTGGGTTCATAGCTAGCGAATACGTAATTGCGGAGGCCCGAAGGGATTAATCTATGGCAACTCTTTTGCGGCGCCGCTGAAAGTTGGTTCCAAACCATCTTTTTGCGGTGCAACTTTAAAACCTGTATGAAACCTTCACTACGTCCTCTTCTTATCTCCCTTCCGTGTTTTAATATTAAAATTGTTTTATTATTATATATTTGTATCTGTTCATCTGTGCCTACAATATTTTTATTGTATTTGTGTTTATCTAAGTTTTGTTTTAGGTTTCTTTACAAAGAACAAAATGAAAACTTATATAATGGCTCTGTCTGTCTGTCTGTCCGTTGGCTTGTTTCAATTCATAAACTACTATAGCTAGAAACATAAAATTTGGCACATGGGTGCATCTCGGCATTTTAGACAACTAGACCTATTTTAGAGTTGTTTAACTTAATATTTCCTAGATGGCAGCCCGGCTAATATGGCGGATGACTAAAAAAAAGTTTTTAGTTACCATGGCATATTATACATCAATTTAAAGGTCTTGAAGTTTATAAAAAGAATATGCAACTATTAAAATAACACACGTAATATTTTCAAGATGGCGGCCAATATGGGCGATTGAAAAAAAGTTTTTAGTCACCGTGATATTATGTTATACATCAATTTAAAGGTTTTGAAATGTAGAAAAAGAATATGCAACCATTAAAATAATACACGGAATATTTTCAAGATGGCGGCCAGTATGGCAGGTGACTAAAAATGTTTCTAGTTGCCATGGCATGTTATTCATCAATTTATAGGTCTTGAAGTGTAGAAAAGGAATATGCAACTATTACATTTAATAATTTTAACTTAATCGTACAGAAACCGGCGATTATCGCCTCACGTACCTACGTGAAGCGCTCCTTACTTGTTTTTATCTTTACCTGTGAATAATATGTGTTTTCTTTATCTGTGTTTATTATATCTGCTCCTAGATTATTTTTATAATATGCCTTTTTCTCATTTATATATAATAAAAGTCAATATATAATCTCAAAAAACAATTAATAATATAAGACAAAAATAAACGATTACTGTCCAAAATTCTTAAAATCGAAGACATCAAAAAATGTCATTCTACCGAATGACCATAGTGCTTCTGCTACCTTCAGTATGCTAGGAAGCAAATTTTGATTTATAAATTTTATTTATCGTTTTTAACTAAAGATGTTATTGCATATATGTGCTAAATGTCATTGCCATCTAGACATATAAACAATGAGATCCACTTTTTATTGAAGAATAGGCTTGTGTCAGTTTATTATGACTTTTTGCAATTAAATTTTATCCAAGAAAGATCCAAAATACATCTTAAATTATCATTAAACTGGATTTTGAAAAGTATCAAAGTGCTATAAAATGTGTTACTTTTCCCAATTACAAATAATCTCTTAATGATGTAGAAGGTTTGAGTGTCTTTTGNAAACAAATAAATCTGTGTAGATTTGGGACAGTAGGGTTATCAAAATATCCAACTTAAGGTGGGTTCACAGCTAGCGAATACTTAATTGCGGAGGCCCGAAGGGATTAATCTATGGCAACTCTTTTGCGGCACCGCTGAAAGTTGGTTCCAAACCAACCATCTTTTTGCGGTGCCGCTTTAAAACCTTCACTTCGTAACTCTTCTTATTTCCCTTCCGTGTTTTTAGATTAAAATTGTTTTATTATAATATATTTGTATCTGTGCCTACATTATTTTTATTATATCTGTGTTTTATTTTTATCTGTGAATCATATGTGTGTTTATTATATTATCTGCTCCTAGATTATTTTTATAATATGCCTATTTCTCATTTATATATAATAAAAGTCTTAATATATAATCTCAAAAAACAATTAATATATAAGACAAAAGACCGATGACTGTCCAGAATTCTTAAAATCGGAGACATCAAAAAATGTCATGCTACCGAATGACCATAGTGCTTCTGCTACCTTCAGTATGCTATAGGAAGCAAATTTTGATTTATAATTCGATTTTATCTAAACATGTTATTGCATAATATGTGCTAAATGTCATTGCCATCTAGACATATAAACAATGAGATCCACTTTTTATTGAAGAATAGGCTTGTGTCAGTTTATTATGACTTTTTGCAATTAAATTTTATCCAAGAAAGATCCAAAACACATCTTAAATTATCATTAAACTGGATTTCAAAAGTATCAA
The DNA here is from genome assembly GCA_001010745.2 of Gerris buenoi. Lineage (NCBI taxonomy): Eukaryota > Metazoa > Arthropoda > Insecta > Hemiptera > Gerridae > Gerris > Gerris buenoi. Next base: position 508,191 of record KZ651228.1, read on the forward strand.
AGTGCTATAAAATGTGTTACTTTTCCCAATTACAAATAATCTTTTAATGATGTAGAAGCTTTGAGTTTCTTTTGGCAGAATTAACATGGTTTTGTTTGGTGTTATTATTTTGTTGAGGGCTCCCAGGTTGGATTGTCGGTGGAATTAATCCAGTTTTATCAGGAGCTTCTGGACAATTAACTTATTATCTTCTGCTGAAGGGTTTCATCTATCTTTCTCTCTCTCTTGTAAAAACCTTTATACTTTCCATTATAAACTTTTTTTTTAACTTTATGCTCTCTCCCCTCGTTCTTTTATATTTCCTGTTGAGCTACTGGAATTAAAACAAACAATGGGGGGAGGGGAGGGGGGGATAAAAATCCTAATTAACCATCTCCATTGAGAAGAGAAAAGTTTTTTTTAAAATCCTTTTAGCTGAATTATGGTATTATATTTATTTGCTCGCTATTTTTAAGTTGAATGAAGAAAGTTCAAAAAACAAGAATTATTTTATTTAAATCGTAGGTTTCCAAGATCAAAATATAACTACTCTAGATGTTCTTATCAAGACTTCATCTTAAATCAGAGCAATTTATAATCAATCAACCAATGTTCTTTATCTTATTGGGGAGAAAATGGCTAAGAGAGATTCTCCTATACTATTATTTGACGAATTCACATCTAAGGTAAACAACCATGATTAATAGGGCTACTGTTAAATTTTTTCTAGTAGAGAAAAATTATGCAAATGATTAACCCATTAATTGCTTCAAACTACAAACCTGGTTAAACTTTGAGTATGCTTTTTATTTTATTTTTATAAATATTTTTATTTGTTGATGCTTCTGTATTAGCAAGCATGATGCTTCTGCATTTGCAAGCATGATGCTTCTGCATTTGCAAGCATGCTTCTGCAATTGCAAGCATAATGCTTCTGCATCAACAAGCATGATTCTTCTGCATCAACAAGCATGATGCTTCTGCATCAACAAGCATAATGCTTCTGCATCAACAAGCATGATGCTTCTGCATCAACAAGCATGATGCTTCTGCGTCATCAGCAGCATGCTTCTGCTACAAATAAGTCAATGAAAATTTACTCGTTATGCAATAATTTAAGCTGGCAGCGATCAATTTCTCCTAAACGACCAATATGTACGCGGAGTTCTCAAAATCAGACAATCTTCTTTATATGTTCAAGCATACGAATTTTAGTCTCTCAAACTGTAGCTAAACAAGAGAAATTTTTATTCACCGACAATCATTTTTATAACTAAAACGTATTCTTCGCCTCTTCTACTTAACTTCATAGAGACTTGACGAACTTCTTTCACGAGGTTCAAAGTCATGTCGAGGAATTGAATTAACAATGAACACGATTCTGAAATGTAATTTAAGACTCAATATACACCTAGGAAAGGAATTACTCAATTTAAACTGATAAGACACATATGTTTTATGTAATTTTTTTTTTTTTTTTTTTTTTTTTCGTCTGGATTAGAAATTCGACAAACCTGATTTCAAATATTTCACAGCGTAATTTTCATAAAAACAAGACGTCATTTTTCAGAAAACACAAGAGCCATGATCAATTTCCTTTTTTTAATTTATGTTTGAAAAATTTGCATGCTTCTGATTACTTCTTGGAAAGTACTTGGATTCAACTGTATTACTTAAAGTCAAACTTTATAGTTAAAAAAAAAAAGCCACCCGGAAATAAGTATTATGTTTAACTTTTGTGTATATAAAAGTTTTTGCCCAAATGAGACGGTCCGTTGTTTAAATGACTTTGTGTAGAGTGAAGGAATATTCATTAGGTTAAAGCGTGAAGAGTTTGAAGCGATTCCAGTTTCCTTCAAAACAGAGTAAACAATTCCAGCCCTCCTGGATTAGCATTTTCCATCGGCTTTTCGTTTCTCCATCTCTATCGCTCTCAACCTGGTACTGAGATATAGCAGCGAAATATAGGCGTTTTTATCCCCTACTTTCTCTCTGTATTAAGGGATATTACTGGAGAAGGCTTCTTAGCATCACACCTCGTTCCCTTCTCGACTGCGCCACACTTTAAGACGATAATCTTCCCCCCTTAAGAGGGAAGTAAAATCCTTTGTTAAAAACTTTTCCCTCGAAGGTTGAAAAGGCAAAGGAATAAGGAGTCACTTTCATCGCTTGAGTGACAAAGTAGTGATATGATTAGCTTTCATCCGACGGAGTCACCGTTAGCACTAAGAGTCGAGACAATAAAGGACTCGAGGGGAACAAGAAGAAACAATGGGCTCGTCCAAGCGTTATATCTTTACACAACTTGATGAAGTCCTAATCGAAACACAAGTTTCATCGGGAGTTCGCACTCAAACGGATCTGAATTAAACCCCCCCCCCCCCCCCCNAACCCTGGCTTCAAGCCCCCTCGGTTCTACTTGTGAACGTGTGACTAACAAGGGGAAATCTTAACTTGTCAGATAATTTCGAACGGCTTGATTATAAGGTTCAACATGACAAAATTGTCGTACAGCAGATCTATTGTTTCCCTGCAACTTTATTGTTTTGACTAAACAACTGAAAACAACAATGGACATCGACATCGATCACAAACAGCCAAACTATACTTTGCGATGGACTACTGTCGTCTAAACAATATAATTTTCAGAAATACAACTAGACATCCTTGAACAGAATTTGGTGTGTGACCAAGTTAAAAACTCATCAAGATTTAGATATTGGCCGATTAACAAAAAATATCAATATGAAAATAATTGAAAGTGGATTGAAAGATAACATTCAAGGTTGTAATAGAAAAAGCAGCTTTACATCAACGGAACATACAAACTGTCTCTCCACGTAAATTGAAAAAACTTTAATGTCAAAGCAGCTTTACATCAACGGAACATACAAACCGTCTCTCCACGTAAATTGAAAAAAGTTTAATGTCAAAGCAGCTTTCAGCCTTCTAAGGCCATCATCAGTCCCTATTGCGGAAGAAAAAGAGTTACATTAATAAGATTTAGTGAGAGGCGAATCACGATTCAATTTCATATCGGAGATCGACGTGAGATCAGTAATGTAACTATGGGCCCACACAGGCCCGCGTTGCGGACGGGCCCCCCGGCACCAGGGGGCCCCCAAACCAATGTACCAATGTCGAAGGGGAGCCCTTAATAGATAATTAAATGTGTGCTTGGAATACTATACTTCTATAACATTGTTCTATGACATTGGGGCCCCCATTCAGTTCTGAAGGCAAATCCTTTTTATTATTTTTTTTGCTCGTCAATTTTATTTTGGCAGGGGCTCACCGAAAAGTTCTTGCGGAGGGCCCCCAATGTCCTAGCTACGCCACTGCGTGAGTCTCACTCTTTTTCTTCCGTAACAGACACTGATGATGGTCTTTTGAAGACTGAAAGCTGCTTTGACATTTAAGTTTTTTTTCAATTTACGTGGAAAGACAGTTTGTATTATTCCTATAAGATGATTCCATAGACGCTGCCATATCAAGGATAATATGTTATGTTTCTATTAAACTTCCAAAGCAGTTCCTAGAAATAACTACATGGAATGAAAAGAAAAAAGGCAGATAAATATTTATACCGCCGAAATCAACCTGCAGACCCAAAGAATTGCAGAATTAAGCTCTAAACTCTAATAATAATCTGATGATTTAAATATCTAGACATTACTTCTCATTTAAATTCTCCTGATCATCTACATTTAAAGAAATCTTAAAACAAAATGTTTAAACTAATCATTAATTACTTGATTTGATGGTATACTTAAACTATTCTGTTACATTATCATATCAAATAAAATACAATGCAAGATTCCCAATAATGTGTTTTATTTTATATCTTTGAAACAATGAGTTTCTTATTAAATTTAAAATCTAAAGGGTAGATGGCATTTTTTGGTGGAACATGAAAGAAGAAAGAATTATTTGTATGTAAAGCTTTGAGCTTTTTACAAAGGGGAACATTTTCTACAAATAGTAATGGTTTCTTTCTTGAGTAATATAATATGTAGAAAAACGATTACTATTCATTTAACAAAAAACTTCTAATCTTAAGTAAATTTATAATAAAATAACATATATTTTACATTGGTATTATCTGAACACTCGTCACCAATGGGATGCAGTGTCAAAAATTATTTTATAGGAAGCTGATAAATTGGGCATCTCAAAAATATATGAGTTTGCCATTACTTCCCATAGTAGAACATACACGTATTTTACGTTTTTATAACTCTCGGAAGAAGAAATCTACTTTTTTTAACGGGCATTTTACCTGAGTACTACAATAGTATGACATTTTATACTATTATTGGTTATTGAGTCTAAATGTACTACCGCCGGTTAAGAAAACGCGTCAATTAGCTTCTATCTTCTAAGCTGTGCATTTTTTGGAGGAACATGTAATACATTTTTAACTAATTTTGTATTGTTCGTGTTATTATTAACGATTTATTTCTTTTGTTTTGAGTAAAAATAATATATGTACTAATAAATATAATGTTATGTACTCGTACCTACTTTAATAATGTATATATTATGATGCATTTTCCAAAGATTTGTTTGTGGGGATAAACTGCTAATTAGCTCATGCATCTTAAAGTACCTTTTAAAAGCTTTTATAACACGTTTTTATAAAATGTACATTAAACGTTGATAACAAACTATTTATTGCGGTACTAAGAATGTGTTTCTTTATAATAATTCGTAAATCTAATTACTGTTACAGAAGCAAAGATAACCTAAGTAAACAGTAAAATTACTTTTATAAGTCGAATCTCGAAGTTTCCTAATGATCACGTCTTGTCAACAGTCCATCCCCTTCAGTTTGGAAACGTCTAAAGATCATAAAAATTCCGAGTAACAATCGTAATTTTTTTTTTCACGAGAGAAAATGGTTGCTTTCTCTTATCGTTAGTCGTGCTCTAATCCTGGTAGATTATGAAGGTAAAGTTGTGAAGGAAGTTGAAAGCCCGTGAGACAATGATAAAGTAGAGTCATTAGACGCGACCCTTGAGCCACCCCCGGGGGCGGCAAACCCTGGCTTCAAGAGTGACAGAGAAGAACCTCCTCAAAATTATAGCACCTCTTTCCAACACTCGCACGGCATAGAGACATCTCCCCTCCAAGAATATTTCTTAACTTCATCCTCAGAGAAGACCAAACAAACTTAGCAATGAAGGGACTTGAGACTTCTTATTGCTTTCTTCACAAGTTTCCCTCAGGCTCAGTCATAATCCCTTCTCAACCACCGACATCCTCCGTTATGAAGAAAACCTCCGACAACAGGTTAATGACACAACAGACTCGGTCCGCCTTTATCAACATTTTCTTCATTTTAAAAGTCGGCAAATAACAATTTTCATTTCTATTCTTTCAAAGGGTATTTCTGCTAAATTATAATTTCCCAACAACGAACTTTTGTCTTTATTTACTCGCGTGTCTAAATATAGGAATTTCACGAATTTATGCCATCCCTTCAGATTCACAACACGCTTTCTCCAAATCATGTTGCAGGAGTTTAGCCTTAATATCCTAATCACTTGACTTTAGACCCAAATATCGCAGGTTCAATCCCGTCTGGGATGGAGATTCTTTATAAGTACACTCGACCGAAGACATCTAGTTTGTTACACCCCATCCACTTTCGCCACAGAAAAATTTTCGTTGTCTTAATCCTTGTACACAATATATAATTTAATATTTCATATTTGTCGCTTGATTGTGATTTTTAAATCATTATCCTTGTAGCGTATATTATTCTTCCAAATTGCATCATTCATCTAGTAATAAACATTTACTACCATCGTTTTTGTTTTTACGTCTCATTTTCAACGGAGGATTAGATCATTGCAGAACGAAGAAAATGTATACAAAACTTTTGTTTGATCATGTGTAAAACGAATCCGTCACGCTGGTAACTCGCACCAGATTGGGCCAATGTTCCCAAAGAGTATTCGTTGGGCAATCTTGCCCTATTGTCATTCTTTATAAGCATCATTCACTGCAACGTCCCCCAAGCTATCGGTAGTATCAACTAATTTCTCACTACCTACAAATTCGTGAATGAAATATATTATTTTAAAACAGAGAAAATATCTAAAATATAATTATCTGTTTGATGAAGAAATAACAATTTTTCAAATTGAATTGTCATTTAAATCAAAGCAAATTTGTATTTTTTTCAAAGCAATTTGTATCAATTTTAAATATTCACAGTAATACGTACTTTTGCCAAATTAAGGAATAGTAACATAAAAAAACAATTTCTTGAACTTTACAATGATGTATTATCAAATAATTAATAATAAAATTAATAAATAAAACATGAAGGAAATAAAGAAAAAAAAAAATTTATATTCTGATAAAATAAAAAAGTATTTTTCTTTTTTGATTCCTTCTTCCGTCCATTTTTTTCCGTGGGATCGTTCATTGTACTTGATATTAATCTTGAAGATATCAAAAGAATTCATTTTTTTTCTTCAAGCCTACTGAATTATTTATAAATGAAAGAAAATTATATCAAAGAATGTCTATCTAAAAGTAAAATTATTGAAAAAAAATGATATGTGTTGATATTCAATGAATTAATTATGATCATCCAAAGATTTATTTTTTTTGGCGCTAGGTTACAGATGGCCTGTTTCAAGAAAAAATAGGGAACAAGTGTTTTATAAAGCCCCCAAAATTAAGCGGTCCTATGGTATTTATACCTAGCCCATGAAAATAGCAAAATGTTATATGTAGCAAAACATACATTTTATCGGGCATCGGGCTTGAAGAGCTGACTGAGAATCAATCAATGTTCGATGTTCTTTTATGGTGCTCGGCCGAAGCAAAAGAATAAGCTCTTTGGAAAGAGGGGGGGGGATGAAACCCATGTTATGGCGGTCGAGGGCGAGAATTAAGAATTAAATAATTTTTAAGTTTTTTGTAGTACTCATACTACGGAACGTTTAAATTATAATTTAAATCAAATTATAATTACTATTTACAAAGGGAGACAGTCAGAGAAAAATAGACCTCTGCGCCGGGATTCGAACCACGGACCTC
>KZ651228.1:529873-553523 GCA_001010745.2 Gerris buenoi
GGGTGACTAAAAAAAGTTTTTAGTTACCATGGCATGTTATACATCAAATTAAAGGTCTTGAAATGTAGAAAAAGAATACGCAACTATTAAAATAACACACTTAATATTTCTAAGATGGCGGCCAATATGGCGGGTGACTAAAATAAGTTTTTAGTTACCATGGCATGTTATACATCAATTTAAAGGTCTTGAAGTGTAGAAAAAGAATATGGAACTATTAAAATGACACACGTAATATTTTCAAGATGGCTGCCAATATGGCGGGTGACTTAAAAAAAGTTTTTAGTTACCATGGCATGTTATACATCAATTTAAAGGTCTTGAAGTGTAGACAAAGAATATGCTACTATTACACTTAATATTTAAACAATCGTACAGAAACCGGCGATTATCGCCTATAAATAACTAATGAAAAGTCAACAAAATGACAACAATCCACACAGTTCAAAATTGTATGTAGTTTATCCTATTCGGATCTTTCAAATCTTCAATTCCAGGCAAAATTGTGCTTAACACATCTTCAATGTTAGTTAAAACACTGAGGGATTCCTCCTACATACCTACAAAGAACCCCCACTCCAACATATGGTTATTTATTCTTTCAAAACTATAATAGCAAACAACGATTACTACTCGGACAACGATGTTTTTTAATACCCTAATTCCAACGGTCCTTGTATGTCTATCACCCAATAGTTTGTTAAGTTATAGATATGAAATTAAAAGTAGAAGAATGTAGTTTTCAGACCCCGCAAACTCCACATCTTTATGTAGTACAGAAGCTAAGCTCTAAGTGTTCAAAAAGTGTGGGGTTTTTTGGGATAAGAGAGAATAGAGTTTAAATGATTGATAGTTATAGTTACATTTTCACTCGCCCATCACTCGGTGCTGCAGTCCATGAAGGGCCCTGGCTTCTTTCTTGCGTGCGGTTCCTCCAGGAGTAAAGTTTTAGTTTGTTAGAGTTTAAAATTTCAATATTTCAACTGCAATTATTGTAAAAACTGAGAAAGCTCCATACTCTTTGTTTTCATTTGGATCTATTGTTTTGTGTCAATAATGAAGCGAGACTCAAGGGAATCTGTCAGTGATGTTGAGGAAATCAGCTTCCCCCCGAGGGGTATAATAAAACTTGGGGGATGTCATTGTCTTGTCTTATCCCCAAGACGCTTCCGGTTAAGATAAGGTTTGTTGTTTCCTCATAATAAAGTGAGGCTAATTGGATTTTTCCTCACAAGCTTATCAATATTTCTTTTTTTAAAAAGAGAATAAAAAGACTTCCCCTGTAAACAAATTTGAAATCCGATTGTGTTATAGATTAACAAAAAAGATTATTCTATGCAAAATAAAATATAATAAGGGGGGAGAAATAGGAGTAGGGAGTAGGAAGAAATAATAATTTGGATTATTATAGCGAAGTTTTGTGTTTACATATATGTCTAGTCATAAATAGCTTGAATAAGAGGCATTAGTTGAAATTTGATTGATTTTTAGACGAGTTTTAGAGAGTATAAGAGCTTGAAAAAAAATTTGAAAAATTAGAAAATAAAATCTTTACCAAAAAAAGGAAATTTAGGAGTTATCATTTATAAGTAAAACAAAGATAAAATGTAAATCTCGGTCAGATTTATAGACGAGGAAAAATGAGAGAGTTTGATGCACGGATTTACCAGGCATCCCACATGCCTCCAAAACTTTTATTTTAACATTAGCTAAATTGCCATGATATCCCCTCGACTATGTTTTTCTCTTTAACTTGCTACGCGACAGAGGTTTTTTTAAAACCATATCCAGCATTCAGCATTAGCTTGGTACAACAACCAACATCAAGATTTGATCACGTTGTGTAAAGGAAGTTTTAAAGAATTTTTTGATGCATGTAATTTGAAAAAAAAAAAAAACAAATAATATTTTATATATATGTAGTGTTGATCCTAGGAGCTCAAAGTTGGAGACAGTCGGGACAAGACAGAGAAAGATGGAAGACATTAATTCGAGGGGTCAAGGGCCACCCTCACGGCTGTAGCGCCATATATTGTTGATGTTTTTTGTTTATTTTTGAATACAATAATAAATGTTAAAATGAATTCTATACTCGCATTAGCATAATAACAATGTTAAAAACTTTAATTTTAATGTTTTTGAGTTAATGGTTTCGATAATGATACATACTTAAAAACAAGCTAAACCTTCATTAATGTTAATGTTGTTTTATAATCGTTTATATGGACTTAAATAGCACGACTTATCGTTGTGTTTTCTTCAAGACAAAACATTCCGCAGTAACATTAGGAGTATAATGCTAATCCAGTAGTGACTGCATCGTGATGACTTTACTAGATTGTCTGCAAATTTTAGTTGTATCAATTCGTAATTTCCATAACGAATGTAGATTTTTTTTTTTTAAGATCGTGTTGCTAACCATTAACTGACGTTTAATGGATGGATTTGTAAGAAAAGGAGGGGTGTTTTCTGCTGAAATGACGAAACTCATTTAGTAGCGTTCATCAAGTCTGGCGCTCGAGAGTAGGGTGGGAGTTATTTTTTTTCTTCTTCCTAGTTTCTCTTGACGAAGACGAAGCTCGGAGAGTACTTAACGAGCTTCGGCTAAGCCTCAACCCTCTTCAACAGACTTAAAGCATCCTTGTACAAAGTGTTTCTTATCTTCGCCGGCAGATACCGCCGCGGAGTACGTTCTTCTCGTGGAGATTTATAACAGTGGAAGTTTAGCGAAGACTTTCCCCCCTCCCCTGTTCTACGCCGCAATGTCGGCTGCCTCCATTACAACGTCGCAACGATGCACGATGGGAAAACCCAACGGCATTATAAACACATTAGCCGCATTAAGCCTTCATTTCACTCCCCCCACCCTTCTCACCCAGCCAAGATATTAACCACATTATAAAGCAGAAGTATCTGCGTGCGAAAACCGCTGATCTCGAACTCCTTTCTAGATCTTGGTAAACACTTCTAAACCACTAAAACCAACCAAACAAGTAAAACCCCTTCATGCGTTGGGAGAATTTTACGACATCGAGAAGACGATAATGAACTTCCAAATAAGCATAACTTATACGTTAATTTAAATACTTTCACCAAGTTCTTATTTATTTAATGTTAGTTAGAAATTTTCTCCTTATATGAAATTATTATATTTTTTGTTTATTTAAAACTACCACTGCAAGTATTATTATACGAAATATTGTCAAAAACACAAAAGTAAAAATATTTGTCTGTGTAGCGAAGTTTGCATAAAAAGGCTTGTACTAATTTCTATAAAATTAGATTAGATAGATATATTGCTGGTCAGGAAAAAGACTGACATAACTCAAAAAATTACTTTTTTCAGGAAACGCAATTAAAGATTTAAACATTTTGGCAATTTGCTAAAAGCTTAATAAAAGTCATAAAAAGAATAAGTAGGATTTATAACAATTTTTATTTATAGTAGCAATAGTATCATTGCAAGCCTATGAAATAATATTTATTTATTCTGGAAGGGGGGCCCTAAAAAATTTTTTAAAAATGAAAATTTGAGTTATGACTGTCTTGTATTAAAAAAAAAGATCATTTGCACGAAATAAGTCTTAGAAACAGAAGAAAAAGTCTGACAAATTGATTGATTTCAAACATTTATTCGTTAGACAGAAACGAACAGGTATTTTTTGTTAAGTAAAAATACAAATTAAAATAAATTCCAATGAAGGATGAATGCAAAAAAGTTTGGAACTTATCAGATTGCTCCAGTAACAAATGTTTTACAAAATAAAATTGAGAATTTTTTTCTTATGGAAAGATTTGCCTGTCTTGTAGATTGTAGAGTAATATTATTACTCTACAATCTTACTGATAAATGCAATATTTGTTATTCGTATAGTTAAGTAAAATATTTAAGCAAAAGGATTTGGTCATCCTTCATCCCTGAAACCAAGTTAAATTCAAACAATGATCACAGACAGAATAATGTGGCACAATCTTTGTTCAGCCCCTAAACCGCAAGATAGAAGAGGCCAGGAATAAGTAAGTATTCTTTAGAGGTACAACAATGTTAGCTAAACGTATTCAGTAGAAATTAAAAAATGTTCAACACCTTTAAAAGATTTTAATTTTTTTTAAATGGGAAAAAAGTGAGTTTAAAGCTACTTTATCTTCTCTTTCTCTCTATTGTGGAAATGTAAATTTAAGAGAATATAAATTTAAAAGAATTGTTGGAAGATTTTAGAGGCTTGGACTTAGGATCCCCACCTGTAGAATTTCCCTTCTTACTTCCCAAAATTAGAATAATTTATAGGTTTTAGAAAGTAGCGACCCCCTCCTCTAAAGTAGCGCGTGAGAAAGCGTTGGAGGGGGGATTTAGAGCTGCGTGAGGCTTCCCCCTCCACAAGTCGGAGGAGGTATTGTATTTAGAACAGAAAGGAAGGAGCTGTATAAATCAACTTAATCTCACCTGGTCGGGTGGAGGGGGAAGCCTCCAACTAAAGCCCTACAGCTTAGCGAAGGAAACGGTATCGAGATAGCGGGGGAATTACAGAGCCCGATTCTAGAGCCGGCGGCAAATTCAAAATAAATTCAAACAATGAGCAAAAAAAATAAGAGACACAAGAGAATTCAAGGCAAAAAAAGTTTCTTGGGTTTATACTAATGATTATTTTTAATCGACTTTCTTAATACACCTAAAGTTTTAGAATAATTTAATAAGATTTATTTTTAATTATCTTTTTTTTAATTTTTATTCCATTGAATACAATTAGTGCATGCATAGATTAATGACTTTGGACTGTGGCACTACTAACTAGAACATCAAAGGGCCTAAATAAAAATGTGTTCGTTTAACAAGAGAAATCATAAATCATTTATAATGATAAAATTATCTATTTCAAAAACTTTAGCCATCCCATTTTATAATGTCTTCTTTAGTCGTTCATTTTCATATTAAGACTTTCGTATTTCCATGCTATACCAAGTTTTCCCGGGCTTAGATTTCCTGTTATTATAACATTAAATTTTTTATTCTGTTTAGCTATCTCAGCATTTTTTTTTTTTTTTTTTTTTAATAATGCACAATTATACTTCTAAAAACAAGAATAAGACTTTTCGAAAAATTAGAAAGAAGTTTTACAAGAAATTTTGTGTTAGTGTTCGTGACAAAGTGATAATAACAAGTTAAAATCTTCAAACACTTTAAATTTTCAATTCGTGAATAAAAGATTTTTTATGCAGTGAAGTTATTGCATTTATATCAAACGAGAATTATTCAACATTGCAGCTATAATTTTCTCTGTAAAGCACTGGGGAGTTGTTTTGTGTTTGTTGCTGGAGGAGCAACAACTTTTTTTTTTTCAAATGTTGCTACCATGAGCAACAGCTGATTCGTGACTTTGGATTGTGAAGTAAAAATGAAAAATAGATAATCTCTCAGACAATGTTTCGCTTCGTTTGAAAGTTGTTCCTTTTTTTTAAGTTAGAGTATTTTAAATTCTACCACAGACTTTTGGCTTTAAATAATGTATAAAAAGGGTAAAAAAAAGCAAGGGAGGTATTAAGCAGAGAAGGGTGCAATGCGGGAAATGGGCAGGTATAGTAATTAGTTCCATGTTTTTCGCATTGGAGGTAGAAATATCGTGTCCAGAGATACCACGGGCAAAATCCTCTCGGAATAAAGCAAGCCGTCGGATTCAGTACAATGCTAGCCGAAGCTTACTTTCAACACGCAGGCCAGGGAAATGGCAAAAACAAGCTCAAGTCTGGGAAATCCTTGAGACCCCCCACTCCTACATTTTCCTCTGCAATCTGGACAGGGAAATTCCAACAAGGAGAATTAAAACACTCCGAGTTAATTCTGGAAAAATCAGATAAAGACTCAGATAGAAGAAATACACGAGTAAAAATAAACCTAAGAAGGAAGAAAACTTGGCATTCAAGAGCATTATTATTTTTAAGCCAACAAGTTAAAAATATAACGGCATTACATCTTATCTGCACCAACGAATTTTTCCGTATTCCTTTAAAATAAATGAAAAGTTTTGGCAGTCATAATTTTCCCTCCGCATTGTGTACGTGGACTTGTCAGACGAGAATTATCAGATCTAAAATTTCATCTCTAAAACACAAAAACATTATTAAGTAAAATTAAACCGTCTTGAGTTCAATTTGTTGTTTGTTGAAGTTTATCGTTTGAGATATTATAATTCCCTATGTCTCAAATCAATAGATTTATTTGAACTAAAATCTGCTTAAACTTTAAGCTACTCTTATTGGCAGTATACGCACGGTACCAGGATTTTGTTTTAAGCATTAGATATTGTTTATAAAAAAATAAACTGTTCGATTTTGTTCTTAGAATATTTCTTCTTTTTAAGTCAAATGTTGACCAGAATTAAGGATAGAGGAGGAATTAACATAATTAATCGGTACGACAAACTCTTATTTACTTACTTTATTTGATATATAAGACTTTAATAAAAAAAAAACTACATATAGATCCAATACTATATCTAATTTAATCAATTAATCAACACCATTTAAAAAGTGTTCAACAGGTAGTTTTTTTGTTTTTTTTTTGGATTTTTTGGCGATTTTTAACAGTTTTAATTTCATCATTATCTCGGAAACTTATGTCTTTTCCCTAAAATCTCTCTGAAATCATAAATTAATATTATTTTTTTTTGATTTCACGTCGGTGATGATTTTTCTAAACCCGCAAAATTTAATCGAATTTGGCTCAGTATTTCATGCTCCACGCGACTTCACAAAGTAAAAACGACAAATCAATTTAAAAAAAAAAAAAAAATCTTTCTTGAACCCAGAGGAACTCAAAACGGGTAAATCCGTCAAAATCCTTTTTTCCTCTTCGAGGAATAAAATAAACTCTCTCCACATAATTCAAACTTTTTTTTTTGTTTGTTAAAGCAGGCTTTTTTGTCAGTCTCTAGAACTAACAATTGGTGATAAACTGAAAATACCAGAAACCTAAACCATATTCAATACAATAATGGAACCTATAAATAAAGGAGAATGATGGTTAAAAACTAGGCAAACAAGTAACATTGGTCAAAATAAATACGAAATTATATGGATTGAGCAGTAAAAAAGAAATTTTAAAAAAGCTTCATTGAAATTGGATGAAAATTGAGGAAGTTATGTGTGTGGGAAGGATTCGTGAAAGCACAGACTGACTGACAGACAGATACGAAACTAAATTTGTTCAGGAAGGTCTAAAACGTGTAAAATGCAAGCGGAAATATTGATTTTGGAGGGAAGCAAATGTTCTCCTCCCAGAACACAATGATTCCGTTACTTCGGTAGACTCGGAAGCAATATAAATAAAAATACAATTAATTAAATAGCATACGCGAATTAAATTGAATAACTAATAAAAATAAAATACGTGTGGTGTCGTGGGACACCCGGTAGGAACGAAGTTCCTTACGCTTTTCATTAAATATAAATTACAAAATCACAGCAATAACTACTTATACATCATGGTGGAGTTAGAAAAGAGACAACATTAAAAGAAACTAACTTGTAGAAAAAATTTCATAAATTTATAGTTAAAGCAGATGGATGTAGAACGAATAATTATTATAAAAATTCCATTTTTCAAAACTGGTCTTATTTTCAACTTTTTTTTTCTGTATTCTTCATCTTAGTTTTATCTGTGTGCAAAATTTGGAGAAGATTGAATAACGGGAAGTAGTTCAAAATTGGGTAATAGGTGTGCGATGAAACTTACAAAGCAAAATAATATAAGACCAGTAATAAAAAGAACGGTCCTCTTAACCCCGTCGGCAAAATTACTCCAATTAAATATTAAAATAAAAAATATAAATCATTAATACACAAAACATTCTGCTTGTACCAGGTTGAAATTTTACGTGCTTGTTTCAATTGTACTATAGGTGATATATACAAAGTTTCATTAAAATCGTTACGTTAGAACGTGAGATATAGGTAAAAACGTTGTTTTCTTTATTTTAATCGTTTTCGTCTGCTTTAATAAATTTAGCGATCTTTATCACTTCATAGCAGTGTCGGTGTTCGTTTTACTAAAAAAATGTATTTAAAAAAGTTGTTTGCCTCATTAAATAGATGAGATTGAATTTTTTTCCGTCCAAAAATTCCAATTTTTTAATTTGACGCTTACGTTTACGCGAGCGTTGCGCGTGAACGCTTGGGCGGATAACGTTGTCCAACGAACTTTTCTTTGCCATTGGTAAAATTAACATGTGTACCAAATGTCAACTAAGTCGGTCAGTTTTTACACAAGCTGTCGCCATCGGTAAATTTCGTGACGGATTTTGCGTGACGGAGATTTCATGACGGTTATTTTGTGACGGTGATTTTGGTCGTTTTTTTCGGATTCACTCCCGGGCCCAGAAAGTGCCATAAGGAACATCGTTCCAATAGTAAATGAATACAGAATAAAGGGGGAGGGGAATAAAATAAAAATAAGAAAAGTCAACCGAAATGTGGAAGAAACAGAGTTGCATTAGTAAAAGTAATAAGTGACAGGTGAGTCTACTTCATGTTGGAGATCAACGTGAGGCTGGAATCAAAGCAAAGGCCCTTATCAGTTAAGAAGACGATTCCCCTCTATTATTAATGTAATTTTCTCTAGCCCTTCGTTGATTCCTTAAACAATTTTTATTATTTCTTTTCTTATAATGTGTTATTCAGTGCACCACTTAAAAACATATGTCCTTTTGTGTGATTTTTTAGGCTTCCTTTATTCATTTAATATTGTTAAATTTGAAACAGTGTTGCTCTATCGATTACTTTTTAGAAGTATTATGTGAGGGGGTTTGTTAAAGTGACGCAACTAGTTCCATGTAAACAACATAATGTTATAGCTTGTTTTGTTATTTGATTTCATCAGTATTATTGCTGGAGCCATGCAACTATAAATTCCATAGTAACAGACTACAGTCGAGTTGAAGTTTCTCCTAAAGCTTTTGTTGTAATAAGGGAGAGAGGCATTTAATCCTGAAGAAGCAACAGTCTGTCTGAAATAATAAAAGGGTTCGGGGGTGGGGGAACCCCGCAGTGTTGTCGGCTTTTAGGGGTTGCAAGGGAGAAAAATAAAGAATGCGGTTTTGAGCTCAGTGTGTGTCTGTTTTTAGTAGGAAGGATGTTATGTTAGTGGACACGACGGGCTCACAATAGCCTGCTTATCTCTGTTGACTCAGCCCCCCCTTTCCTCCAAGGGGGGGCCCCGAAAACCAATATTGTGCCCTTCTCCCCATTCCATCCAAACCACCCCGAGGGAATTCCTCAACTCTGCATCCCCTTCCAAGCCATGGAAAAACATTTTCCAGAATGGTATGCTCCACCCTCACTGCTAAACACGTACAATCCCTAGAACAGGGCTAATTTTCTCCCCCCGACCCTCGCTTGTACAATTCAGAATGGCACACGACGTGAATTCCGATCTCATGACTAGCACCCTTAAAAAAAAATAAACAAAACTGAAATGCATTTTCAAATTTCACAAACAAACAAACAAGACAAAGATTACTCTTCTGATGATGATTTTCCATTCACACTCACATAATTTCTGAATTTTCAGCATCACTAAGCACAAGTAAAAATTAGGTGCAACCAATGGGCCCGGAAGGTTAACAATTATGTGTGGCCAACAACGTCGACGGAACAATGTCGATGGAAGATGGAAAGACCGACAATCAGAGACGGATTTATATATAATATAATTATTTAGTAGTTATAGAAGTATGTAATTGTTTTATTATATCTGTATATGATACCTATTTAGATGATATTACTTCCGAGGCTACTGGAGGTAAAGGAAGCAGAATGATTCATTTTGTCTCCGAATACAACAATTCCTGGACGGAAATCCGTTTTAGACATCTGGAAACATTTTTCGTCTCATGTCTGTCTCTCGTGTTGGTTTGCGGTTTTCGGATCATCATATCACAAAAAAACTAATTTGATTAGATTTAGATGGTAGGTCATGATTCCCTTTGTTGGTCACATTATTTTTCACCTTTCTTCCATTGCTATTTCTTTTACATGCGCCAATATTTGCATACTTTATAAGTATGCAACAGATTTTGAAAAATGCGTGTTAGTCAAAAAACCGCCCACAGATGGCCTATATTTTCAATTTTCTTCACTCGTTTAATATGAATAAAAATAAGAGTGACACCACTGGAAATAAAATCGATCAAATGCACTTTTACTTCCAATGAGACCATTCGTCCAATAATAATGTGCGAGTAAGATCTTTGATTTAATCACAGGCGTATAATAGTAAAATAATGTTTATGAAATTTATAACAGCACGATAAATCAAAGATATTACAGTTTTGGGACTTCTTTAGATTATTACTCCCCTATATTTTACTATTATACTATTATACGACTGACTAAATAGCCATTGGGGCAAAGGGATGTTTAGTCTAATGTACTTTGGAGCAAAGGAATATCACACTTCTGTTTTTAGGGGGTAACAGTCTAAAGAAGGACATTTCGTACACCTTCTTTAGATTGTTACTGCCCTCTGTTTTTTTTTATAAGAGGACGATAAATCAAAGATATTACAGTTTTGGGACTTCTTTAGATTATTACTCCCCTATATTTTACTATTATACTATTATACGACTGACTAAATAGCCATTGGGGCAAAGGGATGTTTAGTCTAATGTACTTTGGAGCAAAGGAATATCACACTTCTGTTTTTAGGGGGTAACAGTCTAAAGAAGGACATTTCGTACACCTTCTTTAGATTGTTACTGCCCTCTGTTTTTTTTATAAGAGGAGTATCAATCTAAGGAAGTGCATAGTCTTTTGTACTACTTTCTTTTTCAATAGTGAGTAGCAAATTGTATATTTAAAAGGTGTTGAGTGTTCGTTCAAGTAAACAGTAAACAGAAGACGTCCAAGAGTACGTAAGACGTACTACAGAATTTTTAATAACTTTGATTTATCATACCGTGCTGTAACATCACCTTTGATTTGAAAAGTGTTAATTTTAAGCAAAAGTATTTCTCTCGGTGAAATGAAAGAAGTACTTTAGTAGGGAATGTTTTGAAAGATTCTTGGTTAGAGCTGTCATTTGGTTGTTGGGAGAGAAGATATTAATGTTTAAAGTGGCGCAGCCCCGCGGGGGAAATAAGAAGCAGCCCAGACAACCCCTGTGTACTGGACAGTATAATGAATGATGGTTTGGACCTAGGAGGCCCTCAATCAGGTCATTTGTTGGGCCCACGCCCTATCCCTTCCCCCTCTTAAGAAATCTTGGTCCCACCCTTCGTTTTACTTGTAAAGGCGTCAACAAGAAATATTCCTTTCCATTTCCAGCTAAGAACCTACAGAGGGTCGTTCCTTACGACGTCTCCTTTACAAATCGTTGCCTCGTATTGATCAATATGCGAACATCTCTCCGGAGATTATTGATGGCCGAGGGATTTTCTTCTTTTTCCTCTTTTTTTTTACCCAGATTTGTTAGATTTTTCACAACTGCCTAAACATAGAATCGGTGTCCCTATTTTCTTTTCTTATAATGTGTTATTCAGTGCACCACTTAAAAACATATGTCCTTTTGTGTGATTTTTTAGGCTTCCTTTATTCATTTAATATTGTTAAATTTGAAACAGTGTTGCTCTATCGATTACTTTTTAGAAGTATTATGTGAGGGGGTTTGTTAAAGTGACGCAACTAGTTCCATGTAAACAACATAATGTTATAGCTTGTTTTGTTATTTGATTTCATCAGTATTATTGCTGGAGCCATGCAACTATAAATTCCATAGTAACAGACTACAGTCGAGTTGAAGTTTCTCCTAAAGCTTTTGTTGTAATAAGGGAGAGAGGCATTTAATCCTGAAGAAGCAACAGTCTGTCTGAAATAATAAAAGGGTTCGGGGGTGGGAGAACCCCGCAGTGTTGTCGGCTTTTAGGGGTTGCAAGGGAGAAAAATAAAGAATGCGGTTTTGAGCTCAGTGTGTGTCTGTTTTTAGTAGGAAGGATGTTATGTTAGTGGACACGACGGGCTCACAATAGCCTGCTTATCTCTGTTGACTCAGCCCCCCCTTTCCTCCAAGGGGGGGCCCCGAAAACCAATATTGTGCCCTTCTCCCCATTCCATCCAAACCACCACGAGGGAATTCCTCAACTCTGCATCCCCTTCCAAGCCATGGAAAAACATTTTCCAGAATGGTATGCTCCACCCTCACTGCTAAACACGTACAATCCCTAGAACAGGGCTAATTTTCTCCCCCCGACCCTCGCTTGTACAATTCAGAATGGCACACGACGTGAATTCCGATCTCATGACTAGCACCCTTAAAAAAAATAAACAAAACTGAAATGCATTTTCAAATTTCACAAACAAACAAACAAGACAAAGATTACTCTTCTGATGATGATTTTCCATTCACACTCACATAATTTCTGAATTTTCAGCATCACTAAGCACAAGTAAAAATTAGGTGCAACCAATGGGCCCGGAAGGTTAACAATTATGTGTGGCCAACAACGTCGACGGAACAATGTCGATGGAAGATGGAAAGACCGACAAACAGAGACGGATTTATATTATATATAATATAATTATTTAGTAGTTATAGAAGTATGTAATTNCATTTGGTCAATTTTCTCTAAATTTACAGTATTCAAAACACTGAAGAAGCCCAGGTTCCCTCGGCAAAAGCTTTGTTAAACAAAATAAAAAATTAAAAAGGACTTTAATTCCAACAAAAACCTAACTCCAGATAAGAAAATCTTTAAGTCCACATAAGAAAACCTTCAAATAAATTATGGTTGTGCGTAAAGTCTCACGTAAAAAAAGATTTCGTTGATATTGAAAACATTAAATTAGTTATTGGGGGCGGCACACAAAAAATTGATGTTTTTTTGACAAAATTGCATGAGAAATAAACCACTTTCCACAAGTGTTGTATATTTCTGTTATCCTTCAACGCCTTTCATTTGATACCCCACTCAAAATATTAAAAAAAACTCGCGTGACATGAATTATCCACAATTTTGAATTTGAACAGCTGATAATTTTGAGTTCACTATATTTTTCCTGAGAGCAAGTCAAAACGATCTTTAATAACATCATGTTTATATCTCTTTTGATTCACAAGAAATTGGAACCGTTCAGAGTGACAGAACGGGAAATAACCAAGGGTTTTTTTTTGTTTTACCTACGAAACCCTAAAAAGGACAAATGCAGGTGAAACCTCGTTTAGGAGACTATCTTCACCAGAGAATCTAGATCATAAAAGTCCAGCCGAAATAGGTTATTCTATGTAATAAAGTTTCATATTTGAAAAGAATCTAAAAGATCCCTGCTGAAGTAGATAAGAATTATATTCTTCCTATACTTTTCCTTTCTTAAAAGCGGGAAAGAAACTTATTCGAAATAAAAGGTTATAATAATAATTTTAGTAATATTTTACCATTATATTACATTAATTATACTAGTAGTTAATAAGCAGATAGTGTTATCAGTTCAATTAGAGCAGGACGTAAAACAAAAGTTGTAAATACTTTATTATTTTAGCTTAGAAATTCTTTTATTTTTATTGTGTAGATAAAATAATGCAATTCTGTAAATACACGCGTATATTAGATGTTGTGTCTCACAACGTAAAAACAGTTATAACGAAACATTCAACTAGAATAAAACATGATTTTAATTCCAATGTTATCATCTTTAATCAAGTTAAACAGATTGTTTTTTTTTTACTTATATTTGTTTTTTTTTATTATATTTCTAAGGGTTGTTAGCAACATAATTGCTCTCTTATCTCGTTTTGTTTTCTAATAAAGTTATTTTGTCAACACGGTATCACTCTCTGATAATAAACTCATAATTGGAAGTATTAAAAAAATGTTGTTTTTAAATGACATTAATTTTATAACGAGAAATTCGTGACAGTAAAATAAAAACTGTAAAGATGGTACAAAACCACAAGTAAGTTATTTCTTCAATAATTACTGTCATTAAAAGTTTTGTTTTTATGTAGTTAGAATAACGTGTTTAAAGTTGTTTTTCTGTTGAGATTAAGTTCATGTTATGAGTAAAAAAAAAAAAAAGAGTTGGAAGGATTTTTTTTAATTGTTATTACTAGAAGGGTGAAAATAGTTGTCGTTGTTTTTTTAACTTTGCCAGTTGCGGTGTTAGTTTTGTGGAAAAATCTAGGGTAGCTGTGGTAAACGATTCCCTGACGCAGAGAAAATCGCCCTTTGGTAATAAAAGGTAAAAAAAAGAACGGTAGAAAAAAAAAACTAAAAGAGACTGAGTAGTAGTAAAGGGGGCGTTCTGGGACAAGGTTTGAAATCGGTTTGTGTTGCGAGGGCAGGACTGTCGCGTGATTCCCAGCACTTGTCCCTTTCCCTGCCGGTCTCGAACCCTCTAGACCTGTCATCGCAAGCCACAAGCCACTTCTATTAACTTAATTTGAAAAAATCTCAGCCCACCCTCAAAAACTCCCTTTTGGAAACAAATTGGTCACGGACGTACGATAAAAAGAAGTAGGGAGTGCGATAGAAGCGATTCTAGCACTATCTAACGGCGTTCCTTATGACTATTACTACAAAGTCTGTAGAAAAAACTCAGTACTGTCGTACGAATCTAAGCACGCATCTCATGGAATTCTTCGTTTAACTCTCTACGGCTTTTTCAACTTGTTTGTTTTTACAACAAAATCAAGTCTTAAGAGGTCATGTTAAGCCTCAAGTGGGTCATTTATTTGACACTTTTATTAATTGGAAGTAAAGCGAAAGAGATCTTCATTAACACACCATTAATTCTTAATCATTTTAATTTCTCATCATAGAACTACTGATATTATCTTGAACTACTGATATTATTTTGAACTAGTGATATTATCTTCGATTACTAAAAATATATACATATTTTATCTACGATTGATACGAAATATAAACATTTTACCTCTGTTTAGATGCGTAGAAAGCGATTCTTTACGTACTCGAGTACGTAAACATTGCACATGCGCGTTTCATAATTCATCTTTTTTCCGCCCTAGTGCAGTAAAAAAGAATTCTTCACCTTAGCGCACGATTAGCGAGTTTGTTTACGTTTAACAAAACTAATTTGCTGCTTAATTTTGCTTGCTCGTGTGGTTTTACTATAACCTCGCTGTCGCTCGGGTGCAAACTCCACACTCGCATGCAAAATGCTAATTTCTGCACCTAGACGCGATAGATAATAATGTACTATTATATTATCCTATTGTTTTCTTTAATCTTATTTGACTCTTTTTAATAATACTATATTTATTGTTTGAAACTATAAAGTTTCTAAGTTCTATAAACTAAAAAATTAACTATGCTGCTTCTCTAACACTAAAATGTAGGTCTTACCGGGCATTCTTAAAGCATTTATTGAACACATTCCAGTAAAAATGTTATGAACATTTCGTAGAATACGCTCGTCTTTATCCCTTAATATTCTTTTAAAAAAAATCTCTGCCAGGTACTTTATTAATTAAAGTTATAATTTAACAAGAAAAGTTATAATAATATTTGAAGGAGTCGTTGCTTATAACCACGTTTGTTTTTACTGTCAATTACGAGTGACAGAAAATTGTCTGCCGATTACTGTTTTCTAACAACAAAAGAATTAACCGAGTTGCTTCTTTGAAACAAAAAGACCATGAAACGTTGTTTGGTAAGTTTGGTGGTAGATTGTCCGGAAGAAGAAGAAGATGTTGCTAAATGCAATCAAACTTGGACTTTCCTACGAGGGCGGGAAAGAGTCGAGCCCCTTCAGACATTTCACCCGCAATAATCCGCCAATCCTTAATCTAATCACTTGTAAGGAAATTCCCTTTCCTACCGTCCCAATTATAAAAGGAGAGGATGCAGGAGTTTCCCCGACCGAGAAGAGACCGGAAGTAATACATAGTTCCGGTTGATCAACCTGCTTCATCAAGGGAAAAATCCGCCGAGCCAAGCAATTAGAAAGGAAAAACCGCCAGAGTTTTACCAAGCCTCTTAGCCTTGGACCGGATTTCCTCTCTCAACAATATTTTCCAACTTTTCGGCTTGATTGGAGGTAAATCGAGCTCGCTCACAGAATGAAAAAGATATCCTCTTTATTAAATCCGGCCTGATGGAGCCCCCTTGGCTTAAACTTCGGACAAAACACCAGATGCTAAAAACCTAACATTTATTATTTACATCTTTCACAGTTTTCAACAATTTAATAACTCAATTCTTATTAAAGGTATAAATAATTATTCTTAAGATAATTTGTTCTAATTATTGTTTTTATTCAAAATATAACATAATTTTTGTCACTGCAAGGCGCCAAAAAGAAAGTATTAAAATTATATTCCATTTAAATATTCTTGACTAAAAAATAACGATTTAGGTCGAGTAATAATTATATTTACTTTATTTGGGTTTGATTTACTTTTAATAGTTGACAGATTTTCTTTTCTTCTATACATATTTTAAATTGAGGTGTCACGTTGAAATGTGACGTTGATAAAGAAAGAAACGTTATAACTTTTATCTTGTCATAGTGACTTTTTTAATAGGAAAAACAAACACATGGAAAGGAAACGTGGAAAGGAATAGCATCTCTTTTATTATCCTAAAGTAAATCGGACGCCTTTAAAATTTCACGCTTCGCATAACGTATTTAACAATGTATTTGGTACCTTCTTTACCGCATTTTCACGTTTTGTAAATTACATTGTTTAACATTTGTTTATAATATTTCATATTTACTTTTCGTCAACGGTATAAAAAAGACGAGTAAATAAAAGCGGTTTTTAAGAGGTTGTAATAAAAAGTATAAATAGAAGTAATAGGAGGGTGGCAAGGTTAGCTCCCTGTGGAACTCCACCTCGCCTGCAGGAAACTAACTAAATGCTTACAAAACTGTTCTTTCCTCCCTTCAAGTAATCTTAACTATATAGCTATATCTATTATAATTCCCTCGTGTTGTCGCTTGTTTATAACACCACAAAAAAAAAANTGACCGTTCTTTACGGTTTTTTTCCCCCTCTCCAAATGCCTATTGCTAAGCTATATCCCACCACCATTTTGAAAATATCAACTTTGAAACTTTAATGCTGAATAAAATCTGAAATATCCCCGATTGAGCTGAAATTTACTCCGATGATACCTTTTTCTAAGTTAAATACCTAAGTCCTCTACATTTTATCTTATTATCTGCTGCCATTTTGAAAATAAAAATAGATAAATGGGATTTTAAACATTCTAACAAAGCAATGCTCCCCAAAAATTAAATTTGCCGACGGAGTTTTGTATTTATTTAAGCTGGTTTTAGTAATTTTGTGTACTACACATCATGAATTGCTGAGAATAAATTTTCCCAGTTCATACGTGTATCCAGGATACTTAAACACAAAAAAGCTCTTCATTATTTTAATGAATGAAATTGAGCAAGTAATAAAACTTTACAGCGATCGTGAATTGCTAAGAATAAATCTTCTGTGTTAAATTTTTGAGAATATAAATGTGAACCCAGGGTACTTGATCATAAAAATGCTCTATATTATTTCAAAGAACGCAATTGAATAAGTATTAAAGGTATCACTTAATTATTCTCATGTTAATGGAAACCATTTGTATGAAGTTTGTATAGTTTATAAACAAATAAACTTTATTATTATTATTATTAGAATAAGTATTAAAACTTAAGAGAGGGTAAATTCTTTGAGATTATTCATTATATTGGCAAGGTAGTTTTTTTAGTTCAATAGTAATGTCATTCTCTAATTCCCTCGTGTTGTCGGTTGTTTATAACACCACAAAAAAAATACACTAGAACCTCTACTTTAAAAAAAGTTTAATAATTCTAAACTACTTTTTTCCTTTTAAAAAAATCGCATTTTATTCTCTTGTGGAACTATCCAGGGTAACATTTTAAGTTTATAAGTCGTTAACAACAGGCTATAAGAGGGAAGGAGGAAAAACAAGAGAAAACTATCGCAGAAAACAACCGTCGAGTTCAAGATAATGGCGTTGGGCTTTTATTTTTTACTGCTTCCCCCTTTTGTAATTATAGAACTAATCCTTAATGCCCCATTATTCCTTCTGGAGCTCTCCGATTGCGGATCCTCCCCCCCCCCTTCACCGCTTCTTCTCCTTCAACCCTTTTATAGAGGATTTTTCCGTCTTAATCCGGCCCAAGAGAAAACCTCCCTCTGAGAGTCCAGACCGGAAAATTCAATTTGCTTCTCTTCTCAATAATATCCTCTTTTTTCTTCTATTTAGCTCGGCAAGTTTTTATTGCTGGCTTGGAGGAAATTGGGCGAGAGATGAGGATTTTAAGATAGCTTTTTTTATTCTGTTTTTAGGATTTTCCCATAAACGAAAGAAAGACAAACTAAATTGAATCGATCAGTTTATGAAGATTTTTTTTTTTTTAATATCTTATGAAAAATAAAACCACTTCCCTGGTAAGAAAGGATTATAGGGTTAAGAAGTTAAAGAAAATCTAATTTCATCTAGAAATTAAAAAAAAGAATCAGCAATTTTTTTTTTAATTCTTAATTCTAAATAAACTGGTATTAAAAAAAGAAAATATATACCGCATTTTAGAATAAAGACGACTTTCCAATAAATTAACTTAACTATACAAAGCCAGCTTTCCACTACTAGAAGTCATCTTCAGTGCCTGACAAGATAAATCAATTTAGCAATTTCATTTATTGCTTCGGAGCTTATCGAAAGACACGGAAGCATTGTTATCATTCTGAAGAACGAAATTGATACAAGTCCAGAATTGAGGTGTCGGATCCACAAGTCGGGAAGGCTACGTGTGATGCAGTACTGTGCTCTGCCCTGCGTTGCGTCGACAGTGTGAGTGAAGAAACTAATTAACTGCGNAACATGACATAAACTACATCTATATATTATGATCAATTTACTGTCTACATCAATAGTAAAGGAATACGATTGTGGAAGATATTGTTGTGCTTAAGATGTCTTCATGTCTTGCGACTGTAAACAATAGCGAAGACAAAGGTTTCGCCGTCTCGGGAGCCCGGGGCTCTTGTAATTTTCGGTAGATTCAAGGGGGGGGGGACCTTCAGAGATCAAAGTTAGCCTGAGGGGCTTTTAAGTTGGAGAACCAAGTCTTTGCTTACCAACCCATAACGAACACAACTGAATATTACACTCGAATCCTGTCCTTTGTATGATATTTAAATATGTTATTGTCTTCTTCGTTTCCTTTTGCAACATACATCAATCTGCGTATAAAAGAAGAAAGTCCTTACTCACTCATATCTAATTCTCCCTCTTTTCGAAGAGGCTTGATTGAACTCAAAAATACGATATCAGGATGTCTGCAGAGGAAAATAAAAAAATAATACCAATAGGTTTCACCCAAATCACACTGTTAAATAAATATAAGTAGCATTATCTCAATATAACATTCTTAACAACAATTTATTAATTAATAACAATTTTTAAGTTGTTTATAGTTAGTTACTGCACAGGTCACTTGTACTGGTGAACCTGCACAGGTAAACCTGATGCACAGGTAAACCTGCACAGGTTACTTGTACAACCTGCACAGGTTACTTGTACAACCTGCACAGGTCACTTGTACAGGTAAACCTGCACAGGTTACTTGTACAAACCTGCACAGGTCACTTATACAGGTAAACCTGCACAAGTAACTTATGCAGGTAAACCTGCACAGGTAACTTGTACATTTCAACCGTAGTGTGTGTTATATCATAACTGTGCAATTATGTGTATGTAATTTGATAGCGCACTCGCTCCGGTTTATTATTAAAGGTTGGCATACAGGTTGCCCAGTCAGGTACACAATGTATGGCTGGCTTAAGAAGAGTTGAACTCCTAATCATTCTGTTCTCTTGATCTAACGAAAATTTGGCACACATCTGATTGGTTTTGGAAATTTCACACTTCGCCTATTTTTAAGATGATGGCCAATATGGTGGATGACTAAAGAAAAGTTTTTGGTCACAAGTTTAGTATGACAAGTTATACCATCAATTTAAAGGTTTTGAAGAGTAGGAAAAAGTGTAACTATGTATTAAAAATTAAAAAAACACAAACTTTTCAGCCCAAGTCTCTGAAATGAAAAACTTACGACGCTTGTTCAATAACAAAAAAAAATAACAAAAAAAATGTGGTTGAAATAAAATAAATATGGTCCAAATAAGGGTGTTTAAAAAAAGTTTATGCTTATATGACATTGCATATAAACACATTGCACATTGCATATAATTTTAATGTTAATGATGAATAAAGAAAGAGGTCAGTAAGTTGAAATTATTTTTGGCGTGAAATTGTTTACATTTGGATTGGTGGAAAAAAAGAATAGTAAGTCTCACATTAAGTGGATGTCACATTATGGTCAAGCGGCCACCAGAAGCTAAGCGTAGTTGAGATTCCTAAGAGAGACTCCGCTTGTGAAATTGGAGCCCATTTTTTTAAATTTAGAGGTGGCCACCGGTTTTGGAGCGGAGTTGAGCTGAGCGCATCTCGACTCCGCTTTCTTTATCGACAGCTGTCTCTGCTTCTCCCTCCACCCACCACAATAATATTATTGTGAAGGTCGAATATAAATCAAGTGTAAAAAATAATATCAGCGATGTTTCAGCCCTCCGTTTGCATCACACCTTGTTATGACAACTCATATACTCTTATCTTATTTAGAACTTCATTAAACTGAGGACGTCATACGGAAATAGTCTTTAAGCTTTTCATGATTTACATCACCAGAAAGGATTTGAAATTCCCCGAAATCACCCTTTCTACTTAGGTAAAGACTTTTATACTTTGTCTTATTGTGAAGCGACACAAGCCACAAGCGAAAAGTCGGTTTTAGAATCATAGGAATCTGAACCTGAACCTTAACACAGATAGTACAACTATCGTAGGTCTGAGTCTTGGGTGGACTAGCTTAGACCACGAAAGGAAAAGCGGAGTGAAGTCAGCTTGATTCCGCTCCACTTCTGGTGGCCGCTCGGCTTAAAGAAAGAAAAACATGATAAGCAGTTTGTATACGGCACTTGTTTTTATGTTTGTACATATACAATAACACGAAAAAAAAATCTAGTTAAGAACATAATAAAGATGAGTTATGTATAAAAAGAGATAGAAAAGATATGTTGGTAATGTGTGTTGCAATGTATATTTATTGTTTTATGAAGGACATAAAGCCTGGTGATAACAGGAGAATAGGAGTTGGCAGGAGGTAGACGCAATGACACGCACCGCATCCTGCACGGCATGTTCAACGACAGTAAATCTCCCAGGGGTCGTAATATAGAGTTTTGCTGCGGGACTGTTTATAGGGAGACGGGCGTGAGGTCTACTGGCCTCCCTAGATCTACAGCCTTTTCCCCCGGTATCTCTTCGTCCAAGCCGACTCCAGATAGGAAAGCACATAACTCGGTATCTGGGATCCCCTACCCTACCCTCTACCATGATTTATACATGCAACAGTTCCGTCTCTGCAGTGTGTACAATCATAGGATTTAGAATCTGAACCTTAACACAGATAGTACAACTATCGTAGGTCTGAGTCTTGGGTGGACTAGCTTAGACCACGAAAGGAAAAGCGGAGTGAAGTCAGCTTGATTCCGCTCCACTTCTGGTGGCCGCTCGGCTTAAAGAAAGAAAAACATGATAAGCAGTTTGTATACGGCACTTGTTTTTATGTTTGTACATATACAATAACACGAAAAAAAAATCTAGTTAAGAACATAATAAAGATGAGTTATGTATAAAAAGAGATAGAAAAGATATGTTGGTAATGTGTGTTTGCAATGTATATTTATTGTTTTATGAAGGACATAAAGCCTGGTGATAACAGGAGAAGAGGAGTTGGCAGGAGGTAGACGCAATGACACGCACCGCATCCTGCACGGCATGTTCAACGACAGTAAATCTCCCAGGGGTCGTAATATAGAGTTTTGCTGCGGGACTGTTTATAGGGAGACGGGCGTGAGGTCTACTGGCCTCCCTAGATCTAAAGCCTTTTCCCCCGGTATCTCTTCGTCCAAGCCGACTCCAGATAGGAAAGTACATAACTCGGTATCTGGGATCCCCTACCCTACCCTCTACCATGATTTATACATGCAACAGTTCCGTCTCTGCAGTGTGTACAATGAGAAACGAGGAAGTACGCCAGTGTATTTTTAAAAGCCTAGTACAACCCTTTGCAACCGCCAGTAAATGTAAAACCATTTTTGTTTTCTTATCTACGTTACACAGATACTTAATGCAGAACATAAGATGTTAATCTTACCTATCTCTTATGTTCAGACTGTCGAGTCAAATCATTAACTACTACTGCTATAAGAAAACTCTAATATAAAAGTGTCATTACCTACTTTTCGCTATCTTTGATATACTGGCATGCTGGAGAGACGAATCCAAATGTACGAAAACACAAAATTTCATAGATCGATATAGGCAAGGAATTATTCAATTTTGATTAATTGACTTAAATATTGGATAATTGTATGTGGAAGGGTAAAAATGCGAAAAAAATATTAGTAAATTAGGTATAGGTAAGTGGAATAATTCATATTCAATGTTCATTTGGATCTTAGACCACTTAATTCGTGGATTACCCATTCCTAAGGTCACACAACATACATAATTAACTAGCCGTTATGCCCGTGGCAACGGGCAGAATAAATATGGTGAAAAAAGAGCTATGTAGTTGTACATAATTAAAATATTTAAATAGATATGTACTGTTTAAATAGAAAGTTTTAGGCTGAGGGATTCAGGTTAGACGGATAGCTCAGTCGGTTTGATTCCTGACCCATGATCTGGAAGTCACTGGTTCAATCCCAGCTTATGTCTCATCAATTTTTAACGTTATAAATCATTTAGAGGTGCGTCGTCGCCCGTCGCCGTCGTCCGTCTTCGGGACACTACTCGATTATATAAAAGATAATTGGAAATAAAGTTTTCAGATATAACAGTAATTTTTTATACATGGCCTTTATCGTCTGTGGTTAGACTCAGATTGATTAACAGAAATATTTATATAATGCTACTTTATTTTGGAATAAGAACGATTGATCTTTATTGAGTATTGAGCTTGAAGATTGTAAAAATACACTTCCCGCTCCTCCACACTCGTACATCAGATAATTATTTAGTTCAATTAGAACACCCCACGCGTTACATACTTTAACACTTTGTCTTTTCTTTTCAAATCCCTTCTTCCAAACAATGATCATTATTTTGTGTTACTATTTATTTCCTATCATGACCTTTCCTTATCTTTTCTATATCTTCTTGTATAATATGTACACATTGTGCTGTGTTCAAGAAGCAAGATGCTAAGAAACGAAAAAACTTACAAAAAGAAAATCCCACTGGTGAAATCCCACTGGTGGTCAAAAAAGTAAGCTAATTCTCGTTAAAACGTTGTGAGATCATTGGTTTAGCCAAGTATCCTCCTGTCCAAGTAAGTTCTACTAAAATGGATGTTGTTTGTATGTCCCCCCTCTCTATTCTCTGTCCATCATAGACTCAAACTTTCTTTCTCAAATCACTCTTAATATTTAAATTAAAAAAAAAAAAAAACTTTTTCTGACTTGGCAATTACGCAGCATGAGAGATAGATTTTTTTTTTTTTTTTTTTTTTTTTTTTTTTTTTTTTTTTTTTTTTTTTTTTTTTT
>KZ651228.1:554892-569112 GCA_001010745.2 Gerris buenoi
CCCCCCCCCCCACACGAACAGGGTTAATGTTTTCCTGAATCGAATCTTTCCACTACCAAATGACTGGACTAAATTATCTGCGGACTACATTCAATAAACTATAAAAGTTTCATTAAAATCACATAAGTACTTTTGAAGCTATAGCTCAAGGATAAATGTATGTTTGTGCGCATGTGGAAGAGTAACAAATTAGCGCAAAGGTTGAAACTTATATGGGACCAACAATGAGCTAATTATGGCCTACCATCATGTCATTACAATCGTAAGTGTAGTTTTTAATATGTTGGTACGCAAAAATTGAACGACAGGCAAAGGTCCCTGATGATTGAAACGGATTTCTGTCTTGGAATTTTTGAAATCCGAGACCTAAAATTTGTTCGTTCTTCAGAACGATCACATAGCTTCCGTTACCTTCGGTAAGCTCGGAAGCAAAATTGAAGACAGTCTTTTTAGATTTTCTTTATTCAATATTTTCAACTTAATTACTTAAATAGTGATTGATTAATATATTGTCGTTTTAAATACCTACATAATGTATGCAGCTTTCTAGGTAGTCGTGAAGTGAGTCAAATTTAGGTAACAAGATTTGGAGACCAATTAATTATAGTAATTAGTTAATTAAATAATTACCTAATGACTTATTATTGCATTTTCATTGTTAATACATAATTTTGGGCAAGTTTCTGCATTTTTAGATTGTCGAGAAAAGTGTTTAAATAAGTTTACAAGATTTTGTGACAAGAGAAGATAAAATAAAGAATAGAAAAAAAACAACAAAAATAAAATCGAAATTTTATCGCTATTGACTTGCTGCTTGTTCTAAGAATTTCCAAGTGACATTAAATAATCAATAACACATTAGATTATATCGAAACAAAAAAAGCTCTTAACTACAAGTTTAAATTTTATAATTAACTATAAATAAAAATAGATCAATTCAAATGACCCGTTTTAGAAATTTGATTTTATGTCTCTGCCATTTTTTATTCTCTCTTTTAAAAATATAATTTCACTACTTAAAAAAATATAAATTTGGGATCATGGATTAGAATCAAAAAAGAAAAAAATGGATGAAATATTAAAATATAATTCATCATATTTCAAAACAAGGGAAAAAAATCTTAAAGCAAACGCTATGTAATATGTAATCTTAAAAATACATAATGTTTTTCATTGCTAAAATGCTTTGCAAGTGGAAATTTCTTTAGTTGAAATAACTTTGTCTTTAAGTCTAGACTGAAGGATTTGTCGGGGGGGGGGAGTGGGGGGGGTTTCATGCAGATAATAGATCATGGGTAAAGTACGGGTGGTAAGGCTATAGTTTTACTTTATCTATGGTTGGCTAGACAAGCAGTAGATCAAGTCGAAAAGCTATAAATGTTATAGACTTGCCGTACAAGCCTATTATTATAGGCAACGGGGGGTTGTTAACGACACAAGCTACTGTAAACCATATAGCACTGCTTTATCCCTCCTTGACTTAGTCATGTCCAAACGTTTTAACTAAAACAATTTGTTTACATCCTTAAGGAAGAAACAAAATAAAAACAATTTCCTTATTATATTTTTTAAATTAATTTAATTATGGTACTTAATTTTATAATTATCTATTATTTCTTTTATACTGATTTACATGATCATAATTATAAAATACTTTTTCTTATCTGAAATATAAAAATTATACCTCTGTTTAGATGCGTAAAAAGTGATTCTTTACGTTCTTATATTCATTGCGCTTGCGCGTTTTCTAATTCCTCTTTTTTCCGACCTAGAGCGGTAAAAAAGAAGAATTCTTCACCTGAACGCACGATTAATTGTTTTGCATTTAACAAAAATAACTTTTGCTGTTAAGTTAAACTAACTACTTGCTGTTTGTTTAATTAAAGTAACTGTTTATATCGAGTTTTTAGAGAAAAACAATGAGTGATTTAAGTGATTATGACGAATATGAGGAGAATAATACGCCTCCCGAAATAATTAATTCGGCACAAAATACAACTAATGAATTAATGTCATCTTTATCAAAAGAGAAATACTAACTTACATACAGGAAGTTTTGTTTATTATTAAAATCTAACAATCGTATTTAGAGTGCGGTACGCAACTCGTACCGTGCGAGAACGGCATTTTGCATTGTTCGTTGCTCGTGTGGTTTTACTACCCTCGCTTTCGCTCGGGTGCAAACTCCTCACTCGCATGCAAAATGCTACTTTCCGATCTAGACGCGTAATGTACTATTACAATGATGGAGCTTTGTGAAGCATAATTTTTTATTGTAAATGTATTTGTATTCTAAATAATGTTGAGTGAAAACATATCAATACTTTTGATAAAATGTAAATAGATTATAAGCCATTAGGCATGGATTGCACATTCTTCCGTAGAATAGGAACAAAAGTAAGCTCCGCTTGTCCAAGACAAGTATTTTTTGCCTCACTGCCTTTTATGGCTGGTAGATAAAGCCTGAAGGGCGAGGGTCAGAATTGCTCGGCCATTTCCTCCATGGCAGACTTCCAACAGAAAAAAAGTTAAACAAAGAGCTACAACTTATTCGTTTATAGAGACATACTGTTCAGGGTTCCAAATCTCTGTATTTCACAGATAAGTTGTTGGTTCCTCTTTTCTCCGCCAGGGGTTGTCTTTACAATAACTAGAACCAGACCTATTGTTCGCTCGATGGTTTTTTGCGTGGAAGGGTAGCGAAGACATTTTTTGAATGAAGCGGCCAGGAATTCCGGTCATTTTGTCAGCTGATCTCAAGATTTACAGCTCCCCAGTCGTTATTCAGATGCATCACGGAATTGGATTCTATTAGACCAGTGCGTATGTGGTATGGGATAGAAACATGTGACGGGAAATATCCAAAATATCCCCTAAAAAAATGAATAAAGAAACGGAAATGAGAGATTTCCCGTTAAATTCATATTTTGGTAGCCCTAAACATAGGATCAATTCACCAGCTGAATTGAAACAATTCCATTTCTTTTATGCGTGTATTAACTTAAGTGAACTTTAATTAGTCGATCAAAATATTGAAATATTTGTTCTACTATTTGAAATTTAAATTGCTCGGATAATTTCGTGGAAATTTCGGTTTCAGATTTCTTGGATAAGAACAATAATTTTCTTTTATGTAAAGTAAATTATTAAATCATTACCTTAACTCATCTTCCTCCTCAGATTCTTTGGCACTGGTTGCTTGGCTAGCAGATGCTGCAAGACTAGCTGCAGCGCTCACAGCTATACTGGTAGATGCATCACTCTTCTCTTCCGAATCACTCACAGAGTAGTTTTCACCTCCGGTTATAAGCTTCTTTTTCTCTCGTTTCTTCATCCTATAAGTCACATAATAAATAGATCAGAAGTAATAAGACAATTACATGGGATTAAAGATAAGTTTGTATAAAAAGAAATCAATACATTAGTATTGCTAAAAAATAAATTTGGTACCATTTAAACCCTTAGTACTAAAATATGCAAAAAAAAAAAAGGATTACCCCGAGTAAAGGAACCCCCAGGAAATACTGATACAACCTACGCCCTATTCAACCAGTACAAATACGCCGTTCTTCTCACCAGTCTTCAGTACTTCTTGTTGTTGCTTCGATTCAACATCACGATGCACCACACCCTGTAGATGTTTCCAGTAGTGGAAGCGAAACGTCGGACTGCAACCCCTTCATGGTGCAGATTTATCCCGAAAACCAAGTTATTTATTAGGGTATAAATTACTTTGACTTTTTTATCCTTTTTTTCAAAAATTTAAATGTCTAAATATCGTGTAGTGTAGACAACAACCTTCCTCTTGTTTTGAAGATCAAGTGTGCACATTTTTATCAAGAAAATTGTTTACATGTTTATCAAGATCGGACTAAAACTGTAGCTTTGTATAAAATACAAACATTTGTGTGTTAGCTCGTTTAACATATTATGCTTCAAATATACTTCAAAGTCGAACTTTATTTAAGTAGTAAATAAAACTTCTATTCGCAATCCTAAGCCAACTTTGATTGTGCATCATTATTATTTATAAGAAATCAAGTGGTTAGATAAGAAAATATCCATTTTGTCATTGGCAATCACTCCGTTTGCTATTTTCAAAAATTAGAGCTTATCTAATTGCTCACGCTGTCCTGAATTAGAAGCTTCAGGCTACGTTCTGAACGATGACCCAGGGTTTATATTTGGGACTAGTAAGAGACCATTCTCCGCATCCCTTAACAGTATGGGTTATCAGTGGAAAGAACGCTAATTTGTAAAGGACTTTACAAGTTGTAAGTATTAGAAGGCCCCAGAGTTATTAGGTGCTTCACGTCCTCCCTAGCCCTGGTCCTATTAGTAACACTCCATCACTCTTGGACCAACTTACAGCAGCGTAGCGTTTTAATTATGATTCATTACTGAACACACAGGTCCCTCCCTATCCCTTGCCTCTCAGTCTTCATAACCTGCCTTACCCAGGGGCCCACCACCTCCGCAATCAAAATTCCGGAGCCGACTTTGCCTGAGCCCTCTCCTCACTGCCAGGAGAGCAAATCAGGCTATAAATCTTCCACCCTTCCACCCTGAGTTCCCGACAAGAATAATAAGTAAAAAAGAAAATCTCTTCTCCACCTTCCTCTTTTCAAGCCTTGTAACGAAATGAATGTATTTGTAAGGACAAACAAGGCCCTAGTTAAATCCCTCCCTCCCTTGTAATTTATTTAAAACTCGTTTTTTTTTTTTTTCCTTACAGTTGACTACACTGATAATTTCTATAATTTATAGCACAAAGCAACGGAATTATACTGTTTTAAGAAAAATACATAATATATATTATTTTTATATCAAAAGTAATAATAATTTTATTCAAACAAACAAAACGATAAATAATACAAGACAAATGTTATGAGGGATTCTTATCTAGACAATAAAAAGCTACTTTAAGTCGGAATCTCAAATGGAATAATAGTTGTACAAGAGCAAGATATAATAGTAATATAAAAACAAAAGCCACTCTTTAAATAAAATTTAATATTATAATTTAAAGCTGACTTTGAAATGAGCATTTTTAATCAGGAGTTATTCGGAAATATTTCTTGTAATATTTACGTTTCAGGTCATTGTTGGCAGAATATATCGAAAGACAAACATCAAAAAGTACCAGCAGCAGTCATGCCATGCAACATGACTTAATGAGCGAATTTTCAAAGAAATCTGCGTATTATTGGCTCATGATAATATTGGAAAATTTTGGTTTAGAATTTGGATGGGTAAAAAAAATTTTTTTGGTACACATATGTACGGGGTACAAAAGTCAAAATAGTATTTACCCTTCATGATGCACATCGTTGAAATCTCTTTAAGAGTAAAGTAATTGTTGTTATGTACACTTTTATCATATTTTCATATAAAAGGGGGGTAAAATGGAAAAAACATGTTTTTATGCTATTTTTGACCCAAATTGTTTTAAATTTTTAAGTGCATCCTAAGGGGAGATGTCGTCTGGAGTGACACATATATACATACATACATACATGAAAAAAAGTGTTAAAATTTAGGAATCGATTCAGAATGGTCCAAAACGGATTTCCATGAAAAAAAAAAAATTTCAGTAATTCGCATTACAAAAATTTTGAAGCCATTCTTCGAAAATTCGCTAAAACATGTAAACGTATTGAGTTTTGCTAGTAATGTCCTTGAAACCGATCATATATCCGATTACAGATAATAGATTTGTAAAATAATGTTTGCTAGTTTTAAGGTTTAATTTTAGTTACAATAAAAAAAATAATTTATTGTTTAGCTTTAAGCAGTTGAAAAATAAAAACAACAATTGTTACACCTTCACCGGATTCTTTGGATCTTCACTTCATATCTCTCAGTCTGTCCCACCTTGTACAGTTATTTTGTCATAAAAGCTTGTAAAATTTGTAGCTAGTAGAGAATTTACTCTTACTTTGTTAGCACTCAACACTGGAGATTTGGAGATGTCGTCGAAACGCGTTTGTATATATTAATATAAAATTGTTGTGGTAATATTGTTGTGTTACTTTCTTTCTTCTAACTTCTCCAGTCATAATTATGAAGTGGTACCAGAAAATCTCAGTCAAAACCACCAATCTTTGATTAAAATCGCCATCGCTCAAACTCATAGTTTACATAAAAATATACAATATTATCATTTACATTTAAATTTGGATTTGCAATAGTTTATCTATTGTTTTTTTAATTGAAGGTAGGTAAAACTGGCGCCCTAGACAAATTCTTAGGGTGGAAATATCTCTGCCCTTGCCCTTGTAGTATCAGGGCCTGATTAGAGAAAGTAGAAAGGAGTACCCGAAGAGATTGCATCCGAAACCAAACCTTACGAGTTCCGCGACAAGTTAAAGTCGGTGGAAGCATGTAAGGGCCCCCATACACGGTCAAAATTACTTGTCAAGCCAAAGTTGATCAAAAGTTTGTCAAACAAATTTGAGGCTCTGCGAGCCCCACACACAATACAAGCAAGTTTGTCAAACTTAAAAGTGTCGGCAATTTCAGTAGTGTTTGTAGACGAGTGTACTGATGATCATGGATTTTGAAGAGTTCGTATTTGGCTTGCAAGAAATGAACCCTTTTTTAGAAAAAATGGAATCGATCACAATAATTGTGCAAGCAATGGTTACTGAAAAAAGCAGTATTGACACGTAAATCTTTTAAAGGAAATAAGATGTGAGCCTCAAAATACTGGCATCATTTTATGAGAATGGATGATGGACGTGAAATAATGATAAGTAGTTTCAGTGGTTATCTGTTGTCATTGACTAAACTGCTCTGACGGATGGAAAATTAACTAAATGTTTGTCAGTTTGGCTTGATAGAACCGCACACCACACACCATCAAACTTACTTGACAAGCCTTCAGCCATCAAACTACTTTTCTGACAAAATCAGAAAAGTGTCAAACTCTTCATCAAGCCATCAAACTTCACTCACACACGGTCCAACTTACTTGTCAAAGCTGGCTTGACAAGCCAAGTTTGTCAAGTAAGTTTTATCGTGTGTGGGGGCCTTAATAACAGCTTTAACTAACTTCAGTGGTTTGGGCAATGAACAAGAATGGAAAAGGATCGCCTTCCTAAACAAGCCAATGAAGCTAGGCCATAAGAGAAAAGTCCCTGTGGTAGGCGCAGACAGTAGGCAACATTAAATCATCACTTGAAGAGCTTGGTGTGTCCTGGAACCAGGCTCGGTGTCTGGCAGAAGATAAGTCTGAGGAGATCTCTACAGCGTACGGTAGAAAGAAGTTGCGATTTAATTTGTTTAATCATAATTGCTATGACTTTCTACGATCAAGTTTCACTATTTCACGCTAATTCTCGGAAAGGAAAGAAGTAATCTTCGATGATTTCATTCAAACTTGTAGAATCGCTAATTAATCAAA
Organism: Gerris buenoi; assembly: GCA_001010745.2. Lineage (NCBI taxonomy): Eukaryota > Metazoa > Arthropoda > Insecta > Hemiptera > Gerridae > Gerris > Gerris buenoi. The sequence continues at coordinate 562,298 of KZ651228.1, forward strand.
TTTGAAGCAAATAATCAATGTTTATAAGAATTACCATGCTAAATCGTTCTCTGCGATTTTTCAAATTTTCTAAATCTACTTCTCCGAAAACTGAATACTGTCTGACCTCTTCTTGAAGTATTCGTGAAATTTATCATTTTGTTAAGACAGTTCTCTGGTTATTAAACGCCGAGCCATGTTTCAAAACCTTCCTCAAATTTCATACAGTCTACCATTGAACCAGTATCTTCATTTCTTTTCCCTTCTATATAGCAAATATAATATGAGTAGTTATATGATTATTACTAAACCAAAGAAAAATCTGAGAACGGCTCTCCAGAAAAAAAAAATTATAATGATCAATCACTATTTTAATAATACACTTTTTTTAGCACGCTTTCGGCCTCTGCCAATCATAAAGTCAAGATTTATGTTATTTGTTAAACAACAATATATAATATTTTTAACAAACATGTGGTCTCTCAGCAAGTTTTGTCTGTAGACATGACTGCCCTGCATTCTGTTAGCTCCAAGCTGAACTATATTGTAGTGGTACAAGTCTTTGCCACGAGGCGTGCTGGTGATCTTTGCTAATTCATACATCATTTTTAATCAAACCGCTAATTAATTTAACTGCAATTTTTTATATTTAACTTATTATTTTTATTTTTCCTATATTTCTGTAAAAGTTATATGTTATAGTTTATAGTGGTTTTTATGAATACCTTTCTCCTTATTCTTAGTTTTGTTTTCGTGTTCATTGCCTTTTCAATAACTAAATATTTGGCATTTGCAAATTAAAATTGTATACATATATTTAAATCTCAGAGATATTTAAAACAAGCATGGTTAATTTTATTAACTAACCAAAATTAAAAAATTAAATTAATTAAAAATTAGTCAGCCGGACATGCATCCTTTGTTAACCTCATTGAATGGTTTTCTGTATAATACAGATTTTAGAGAGAGATGAATGGATATTAATAAAATGACATCCTAAAAACCACCCTAACCAAAAACCAATCGACCAAAAACTGTTGTGACAGGGTGAGCATTTCGATTTGTGTAATTAATAAATTATCCGCATACTTTTTTAAGTGGTGTTGGAGATTATAATTATGAGTTTTGGAAAACGGGTATTTTTATAAAAAGGGGAAAAAATATTAGATGACAGAATATTTCATTCATATGAAATATTCGGGTTAAAGGTATTGTTGTTTTTCATCGTCAAGGGGAGTTCTCATGGTATTTTTGTGTTTTGTTAAGTTTTTGACAGTGATTCATTAGCTTTGTGGTGTCCGGTCCTGGTTTTGTAGGCCGAGGGATGTTTTGAACTGTGAGAGGCAACCATGTCTGATAAATGCCCGGGTATAGCTCGTTCTAATTTAATAAAAAAACTAAAAAAAAGTTTTATTTTATTTTAAGCACGAAAGCAAAGGTTTGAAAAAAAAATACAAATTTGGATACGAAAATGTCATCAAATAATTGCAAGATAAAAAGAACTTTTTATATATAACGTTTTTAAATTTTCTGTCATAAATAATAAATTTGAAACCTGTCAAAATGAAGATTGTAAATATGCATAGAATAATACTATGTATAGAAGGAGCATAGAATCGAAATCCTAAGCAATTACTGATAAGAGGCTGAAGCCAACTTTTGCCGAGACGTTGTGTCCCTTAGACCAGGGGACCAACATAACAACACTCTTTTTTTCATTTAAGCTGGAGAAGGTTGGCCACGCTTTAGTAACTATTCAAAGCCCGCTCACAAACGTCAAGAAAACAAGCCCTGCCATTGGTTATTGTTTACGTTTCACTCTGACGTCATTTTTTTCAACTCGCCCGTCATGATATAATAAACATTATTTTTAGCATAATTCAAGCTAAAATAAGATAAAACACAAAAAAAATATTACAATAAACTAAACTGACTATCAATAATTATAATTAAATAAAAAATTAAATTATAAAACCGAAGGCAAATAATTTTAGAGTTATGACGCCACAAATTACAAAAATGAATTTTTAGAACGCGGATAATGATCATAACCAAAGTTGTTTTCAATGTTATCAGTGACACTCCTTCTATATATAGTATTATTCTATGTAAATATGGGACATGCCAAAACAAATAAAATAACTAGCGGATTTTTTCCTAACTAATTTCCATTACAGCAAAACTTGCTAAAAACTAATTAAATTCGTCTGAAAGATGGCTAAAGTCATCTGTGATGAGCTAAGGTCATAAGTCATTTCATCGTTTTCTGAGCTATTCTAAAAGTTGTCATGGAAGACATGATAATTTTGAATTTAGTTATTTATTTTGTTTTTGTTTTGAAGTTAGTTTTTCACTACAAAAGTTTCAAATGTCTAGCTACTCGAAATGTTAGTTAAAAGTCAATTGCAAGATTTGTACCGGACAAACAATCAAACAAACAAGAAACAAGCTAATAAAAACGTAGTAAAATATAATACAGACTTTAGAGATATGTCCAGTTGTGCCAGTCTTATAAAAATAATTGTTAACATAATAAAAAAAAAATCAGGTATGGGGTACCTCGGAACTTTTCCTCACTTTGGAGGCCACTAAAGTGGCCTCTTTAAATAATCTTTATGCATTATTTTTATTTATTTTATTTCATTTATTCATTTATTTGAATTTTGAAAGGTATTTAAACAAACTATGACCTCCTCAAAATTATCGCACAAATAAATAATTATATTCGCTTATAACTTTTTAAACTAATAAATGGAATTTCATTGGGGTCCTTAATTTTTCCGGTTCCAACGATATGCTATAGGTCAAAAACGTATTTATACTTTCGGTATTATTAACCGTAAAAGTTTCAAAATTCAAATATAGATAAATGGCGGCTAGCAATGGCGATCCTAGGGGGGGGGCAGAGGGGGCTTAAGTCCCCTGAAACCAAATTAGCCCCCCTAGGAATCAAATGATCAAATATTCAATTTCACCTCAGAAATTAATAAAAGCGCTGTTTTGAGAGGCCATATTTCCAAAATTTTCCGGGGGAGGACCCCCGGTGTAGTCCAGTATCAATCAGTCCAGTATCAAAATGAAATGTAGTGGGCTTGTTTGTCATACAGAGAGGTAAAATTACTGCCCGACATCAGTTCCACGGGTAGATAATAGTTATTAGTTATTTATATTTATGTTTCTAGACTAGTCAACAAAATGTGTTATATAAGGTTTGTTCCAACAAAACTTCAAACACACTTTTTGTTTGTTCCAACCACACTTCAACAACACTTCTAGTTTGAAGTGTTGTTGGAACAAACCTAATTTTTTTAAGTTTTAGTTCCGAGCCGAGGCGAGTATAGAGTAAACAAATTTACAATAATGCTTAATTTTGCTGCTGTAGGTAGATAAATGGTTTATCTATGAAATCACACTAACACTATTATCGTAAATTAACAAAAAATTACTTAAATATAGGTTAAAGTAAAAATCATGTTAAAAAAGTACCTGGACCTGAAGTAGGAGTCCATGTAAATTATAAACTATTCTTATTGTTTACTTTAGGATTTCTATATTTAAATTATAAAGTTGGGCATTTTCCAATTCCAGGGAAAAACAAAAATTTTCAATTTCAATAATCATCAAGTTAATTGTTACAATAAACGAAGTTCAGTTGCTCTTGCTTTTGTGAAATGATTTTTATTTTTTATTGGATAATACCTGCTTAGTTTGATTATTAACAGTATAAATATAATGATAAAGTATTATTCTAAAAACAATTTTTTATTATAATGAAAAAAACAAATTTGTAATGCGGGTTTATAGGCTTTGTGCTTTGTTGTATAGTTTCTTTACCCCGTCCTTTAAAAACAAACTAAAGGCACAAAATAAATACTTTAATTAATTAATTAGTTAGTTACCTCTGAGCTCCAAACTTTGACCGTTAAGTTTAGAATCAGATACAAATTAATACCTCTTTTCTTTCCCTAAAGACAAGATATATTTATAATGATTAAAATTTAACCGGCTAAACATGAAGACGGAGAAGAAGGTTGTATAAAGGTTATAATGTCAGTTTATAAACAGAGTTAGCTGAATTGTTGAATGTCGTAATCGTAATGTTTCCATCTATTTGTTAACTTGAAAAAAGTGCGTATGAATATTATGTTTGGACTATTTACTGATTAATCATGTTTGGGTGAATCAAATTACACGTTGAAATGGTTTGAGAAGAACTTGTTTCTTTAGAGGATATAACACGTTCATCTTCAGCGGTTCGTAACTTATATTATATTCCGTGGTTTTACTATTAACTTTCGTTAGAAAATATGGGTACAGTCGTCAAAAACGTACCTCCGCTTTACAGCAGATTGTTAGGACTGTTTCCGAAAGAATACTTCAGGTTTTGTTTCGCTTACGGTTCTGGCGTGATAAAACAGACTGGTGCTTCGTCGAATGCCAAGCCTATGGTTGACATGGTGTTCGTGGTGGACGATCCAGACGGATTCCACGGTCAAAATATTTTGATGAATCCGTCTCATTATTCGGGATTACGTTTCCTCGGTCACAGAACCGTTTCTTCGGTCCAGAAATGGCCGGCTGCCCTTTACTATAATACCCTTGTACCTGTTAAAGAGGAGAATGTCATGCTGAAATACGGTGTCATCAGCAGTAAAGACTTCGTTAACGATTTATTAGATTGGAACCATCTGTATATAGCTGGCAGACTTCAGAAACCGGTGAAATTCATATTGGAACCTAATTCGCCTGAAATCGTTTCGGCATTGAGGATGAATTTGGTAAGTGTCCTGCACGCCGCATTCCTTATTCTCCCACAATATTTCACCGAGAGACATCTATACAAGACAATAGCTAACATATCGTACAACGGGGATTTTCGTATGGTATTCGGAGAAGACAGGAATAAAGTTAAGAATATAGTAGATCCACAAATAATTCGTTTTAGGAAATTATACAAACCGCTTTTGAAAAATCTCGATAATTATATCGAGATTCCCGAAGAAGAGAATGTAGATCAGACCTGCATGCAAGACATGAGTCCGGTGACACGCATGTTCCATCTTTACCAGTTACCTAAAGTACCGCAACAGGTTCTAATGGTAGAATGGCGCTCTCTAGTCAAAAGAAGAAAGCAAGATGCCGAAGAAGTACTGAGAAGTCTCGCGTACGACACTGACGATTGCAGTTCCCTTATGACTTCGGCACTTCGAAATATCGTATTCAAATCTAGTGCTCAGCAGAGTTTAAAAGGATTACTTACTGCCGGAATACTTCGCTCTATTAAATACAGCGCGTCTAAAATCAAAAAAAGTCTGCGATCTCGACGTTCCACACAAGTGCCGTCTTCTTAGTCCTCTAGTAGCTTAAGTTACCAATAAATGTTATAAGTATATATTAGAATATAGATATTTTTATTTGTAGGATAGTTTAATATTCTTAAATATTAATACCTACCTTGATATCATTTTTATTTAATTTAAATATCAAAGGTTTCTCCTCTGACAACTATCACATAATCAGCTTTCTCGTTTCTTAAGCAAGTTAGAGGAGCCGCTCGAATTATACTATGATATATTTAGGGCATTTAAGGTTCCAGGATTTAAGATTTTTTCACCTAGAAACTTATAACATTCCATACATATTTGTTGGATTCAGCCCTCAAATGTTGACTTTATTTATTAATATTTTAGTCCTCTAACAGCAGAGCCAAAGGAGAAACACTCCAAAAAAAATAAAAGAAAGCTATTTTTAACAAGTAAATAATGCTACAAAGATCAACCATGCCGAATGATACCATAAGAAAACTATATGAAGTTGGCTGAACATTGTAAGAACAATAACAATGAGTGAAGATACTAGAAGTAAAAATATAAAAGGACGTCCAGCTCGCCTACCTGAAGGTAGTGTAACTAGCAGTCTAACCTTCTGGCTAAGCAGTTTACCAGAAACAGGATATCAAATCCTTTACATCTTTTACTTAAAAATTACAAACAAAATCCAACAAACAAGGTCACATCATCCTCCGGTTTTCTCAGTATGTGTCCTATCCACCTCTATTTCCTCTCTTGCATCTATCCTATAAATTATTTTTCACCTTTTCCAGTCCTCCTCCACGATTACTAGTTTCTTAATCCTGCCAGCAAATACATAGCATGCTCCTCAAACATCATTGAATAAAGGCCTGTAGTTTAGCTGGTGTGACTTTTTCTTGTTTACCAACAAATGATACTGCCTAACCCCCTTTTCAGTTCTAGTGACTTTATTTTTTCCCTCGCATAGGTTGGTCAATCTGAGTGTCAAGTCACAACTCTTAAGGCCGATTTACACGTATTAAGTTGTTAAGTGGTTAACTAAATTTTAACTTAATTTTAAGTGACTTAATTGTTAGAAAGCATTTACACGTATTCACACTTAATATTTAGTTAAGCTGTTTAGTTCACTAATAATGGACGTTGAACAATGTGTTCAAGTCATAAATACTATCTTAAAAATTATTTTAAATTAGATTTTGGACGAAATAAAGTATGTTTTTGGAAAAAATATATAATTTTTGTCGAATAAAACATTTTTAAAAAATATATAAACAAAGATCTGCAAATCTATAAGCGAGATTCCGACAAACTTGTGCATTTAACTAAATGCGCATGTCCAGTAATTAGCCACGCCCACCTACTTAACAGAAAAATAGAAAAATTTCTATTTTAGTTGTTTAGTTGCTCGCTAAATTTTAACTTGCAACTTGTTACTAAATTCAGTGTTTACACGCATTAAGTCACTTATAATTTAGTTAAAATTTAGTTAACCACTTAACAACTTAATACGTGTAAATCGGCCTT
>KZ651228.1:569694-588156 GCA_001010745.2 Gerris buenoi
TGATGACCCTTATTAGGTACAGTAGCTTTTTGACATACAACTAAATAGTCGAGCGATTAAAAATTGTAAGTAGATAGCCAGCGACTGTAATTATTACTGCTCCTGGAGCAGACGGCTGCAATCACTCAGCAATCGACGCTAGCATCTCTAGCGACTATCCCTAGAGTCGCTTGCCTAGGAAAACAGTTACACGTAAACTCATAAGAGAAGTCCTCAGCGATAGTCGCTCAGCGACTATCGCTAGAGTCGTGTCTTGGAAAACGTACCTTTAGACGTCCATTTGTGAACATATGATTGATCAAGCATGATTGCTTGAACATGTGTAGCCACCATAACATCAAATTAATCACAGTAAAACCGGCTAAATCGACCACTTAAACAAGCTCTACTTTTAACTGGCTAAAGTGACATCAAAATACTGCAATTTTAATATAACAAAAGTCCCAAATATACCACTTATGGGGAAACCAAGGAATTTTCAGTGTACAGATCCTGTATATGATTAATTAAAAAGAATAATAAAAGTATTAAAAAAAAAAGTAAACAGCCACTTAATTTTTTATTAACTACCATTGACAACAATCCACTGCAAGTTAATTGAACAAAGCCGAATTTAAGTTATCAGTTGTCGATCTTCAGTGCTGGTGAGACGGAGAGTCAACTCTAACGCATTCTCTTGCGTTTTCCTTTATATATATGAACACAAAGAAACAATATAGGAAAATACGATACTGTGTACAACCCGAAATAAGCAAAAGATTATTATTGAATTACATTCTAATCTGAAGGAATATCCAGAAACCTTTTTTGCGTTTTATAGAATGAGTGAACAGAGTTTTAGTGAAATAAGTAAACTGTTTGGTCCATATACACAACATGGAGGTGCTCTCTATCGCCAAAAAAAAAGATTAAGTGTTACTTTAAGGTAAGAAAAACTCATTTTGAAGGATCGCTGATCGACTGTTTAGTTGAGTGTATGCGCACTCCAATACATGACAACGTACATAGCGCTGTCGACGATAGTTGTTCAACTAAATAGTCAAAAGACGATCGATGAAGTTTTATGACTTTTTAATCGAGCAACTATCGCGTCGATAGTATGCGCACTCCCATTAGGTACAGTAGCTTTTTGACATACAACTAAATAGTCGAGCGATTAAAAATTGTAAGTAGATAGCCAGCGACTGTAATTATTACTGCTCCTGGAGCAGACGGCTGCAATCACTCAGCAATCGACGCTAGCATCTCTAGCGACTATCCCTAGAGTCGCTTGCCTAGGAAAACAGTTACACGTAAACTCATAAGAGAAGTCCTCAGCGATAGTCGCTCAGCGACTATCGCTAGAGTCGTGTCTTGGAAAACGTACCTTTAGACGTCCATTTGTGAACATATGATTGATCAAGCATGATTGCTTGAACATGTGTAGCCACCATAACATCAAATTAATCACAGTAAAACCGGCTAAATCGACCACTTAAACAAGCTCTACTTTTAACTGGCTAAAGTGACATCAAAATACTGCAATTTTAATATAACAAAAGTCCCAAATATACCACTTATGGGGAAACCAAGGAATTTTCAGTGTACAGATCCTGTATATGATTAATTAAAAAGAATAATAAAAGTATTAAAAAAAAAAGTAAACAGCCACTTAATTTTTTATTAACTACCATTGACAACAATCCACTGCAAGTTAATTGAACAAAGCCGAATTTAAGTTATCAGTTGTCGATCTTCAGTGCTGGTGAGACGGAGAGTCAACTCTAACACTGACTTCTTTCACATTGCGACCCTTCTCACCAGCACTGAAAGTGATCACAATAATGGTGATAGCCTGCTGATCAGATCTTAGTTTTGAAGTCAATAAACTAAATAGTTTTAGTCACGTCGAAAGCAAACTTAAAACATTTTGTGATCCTTTCTCCTAGCTTTTTTTTAAAGAAAATAAAATGTTACGTATGTTAAGTTGTAACATTTGATATAGCAGTAAAAATTGTGACAAACAAAACAGTACTTTTTTTCTCAGACTAAATGAAAAAAACATGTTACATATTAATTTTCTTATTATATTTGTTTACCTTTTTACCCCCATTACATCACAATTCTTTTCTGAACTATAATAATAATAATTATAATAATAAATAATTGGTAATGTTTTACTTAATTTGTATCCAATTGAATTATAATAATAAAATGTTTGTATACAAATATAATAGACTCCTTTATTAGAGGAGGTAAAAGGGGTAAGACATTATTGTAAAAATGTTCTTTGTAACAATTCCATGTAAAAAGAAAAAAAACTGTTGATTTTCTTTCAGAAAAAAATGGAGATAGTTAACAAAAATTATACTTCACTTTTTAATTCAACAATTTTCACAACTTCTAGATAACTTGTTAAAATAATGCTAAAGTCGGTCTATGGTTAATTACCACTAAATAATCGCCACAAATAAATAAAATTAAATTTGCTAATTTTGTTTAAGCTAGCATATAAAAAAGGATTACAGTTTAATTCTCTTAATATAAAAGTCACGATGAAGATCTATCATATGTTTCAAATATTAAGCAGTTCTGCCACCATTTTAAAACATGAAACGCAATGCGATTATCAATGAAAAACATGTTTCCCCGCTCTGGAATTTGAAGATACATCGATATTTAGACCTTTATTAGTGAGTATGCTAAACACTTAAGTGCCCCATACACACGTTAACTTGATGCCCAACTTTGTTGTGCTGTAGTTGATGTTGGAAAGTGTATGGGCAGGTTGAGAGATCGGATTACAAGTTGAAGACATAAAAGAAAAATGTGTAAGATTAATGCATCAGAAGTAAAACTTAAGTTCTAGAAACAGTTGATTTGTGCATTGCTCTCTTGACAATTTTATTATTTCTGGATTAAGAAATGGTTACGTAGAATTTAATTGAAAAATAAAATATTTTCATAACATTTCAGCGAATATTGAAGAAAAGACATGAAAACAATATTTACATTAATGTATATAATATTATGCTTATATACCAATTCTGTGTATTGAAAAAATTATCTACATCCATGGTGCAATGGTTAGCACTTATACCTGTTGAATCAGAGGTCGGTGGATCGAGACTCATTCAAGTGAAAGATATTTTATAGGTAAATCAACAGCCCACTTAAGCCGGCAGTTGCTGTAAAAAATTGATCACAGAAGAGTCTCAAAACACAAAATGAAGAAAGAAAAGTCACTCCACGTGAAATAATTTTATTTCCAAAGCAGCTTTCAACCACTAAAGGGTCACCATCAGTGCCGCAGAAGTCTTGTACCAGTCGCTGGCCTAACATGACTCACCTTTCTCCCATGTTTCTATAAGAATATTTAGCGTTCTTCGCTTCTGCAGCACTGATGATGACCCTTTAGTGGTTGAAAGCTGCTTTGGAAATAAAATTATTTCACGTGGAGTGACTTTTCTTTCTTCATTTAATGATGACCTCCACTAACGCTTCATATCCTAATTCAAAACACAAACTTCGTTACATGCAATTTCGTTAATTTCACTTCAAAATTTGTTTACTTGGACAAGCCTCTAAACACGAAGTTTGTTAGAGGATTCATGCAAGCCAATTTAGAAGTTTCACTTCAAAAAGTTTGATATTTGTAAACGGAGAAGGATTTTTGCCAACCAGTTGGAGTGTGTATGGACTTGTTGTTCGACTAGGTTGAAAAATACAGTTGGACAACTAGCTGAAAGATACAGTTGGACAACAAGTTGAAAGATAAAGTTGGACAACAAGTTGAATGATACAGTTAGACAACAAGTTAAAAGATAAAGTTAGACAACAAGTTGAAAGATACAATTGGACAACACAAGTTGAAAGATACAGTTGGATAACAAGTTGAATGATACAGTTAGACAACAAGTTAAAAGATAAAGTTAGACAACAAGTTGAAAGATACAATTGGACAACACAAGTTGAAAGATACAGTTGGATAACAAGTTGGAAGATACAATTGGACAACAAGTTGAGGACAACAAGTTGAAAGATACAGTTGGACAACAAGTTGAAAGATACAGTTGGACAACAAGTTGAAAGATACAGTTGGACAACAAGTTGAAATGTGTATGGTCCTTTAGCTTTGCCCATTTCCCATGGAGTCTTATTTTTTTGTTCTAATAGTTTGGTCTCTAGAAAAGACAATCTACGGTACTTTCCCTTAACCTTAACTCAAGTTAATTGTGCATTGTAACATAACTTAGAATTTCTAGCATGCTCTTCCTTTGTTTTATCTATCATGGTAATCATCACAAAGGAACGATGAATGTACTCAGTTAAGAGAATCAAGCCATTTTTAAAAACAGTAAATATATAAATCTATGTACTATCTAACCATTAAAAATAATCCAATCAAGTTAAGTTCTACAGTTGCTAAAACCTAAAACTGTTATTCTATCATCGTAGATTATTTCTACTCATACAAAAATTAAAGAAAACACATGGTCCAAATACAACTAAATTCTAATCTCCGAGTCATCGACTGCTTCGTAAAAACTAATCGTTTCACAAAAGGTGAGCGTTTTCAAAAGTACAAATAGCTATGTACATTATTAAATAACATTTAGAAAATTGTTTAGGTTTATTCGTTAGTTTGATAAACGGTTATTTAGCCGTTAAATTACTTTGAGAAGGGCTTTAAGATAAGGCTCAACATTTAGGTATTAATAAGTAAATTCTGAAGTTTAATCAATTTCTTAATACTAGAATTCTCGAGATAAGAAATTACACCAATTTTATTTTTTATTTTTTTAAATAAGAAAAAAAATGTTAGGAGATCGACAAAATTACATGAATTTAAAGGAATCAGTACCTCAATTTAAAAATAAATAATCATGAATCACTAAACTATTTAAAGAACTGTAGTTTTATACAGTAGGTAACATTTTGAAGATCCTGGTTTTTCAATAATAACTATAACTTAATCAGTAAGATGAAGATATTTTGTTATCAATAGGTTTGCTCCAACCACACTTCAAACTTGTTTGGAACTGTCCGACGCCTGCGCAACGGAACACAATTTATCGTTTTTCGCTAATGCGCATGCGTCGTACAGTTTGAAACTAGTTTGAAGTGTGGTTGGAACAAACCTAATATAAAAAGCTCATCAAGAGAATTCTTAGTGTTAGATTGTCAGGTTGATCCCACCAATTCCAACTAACAAAAAAAAAACTTAGAGCTTCATAGCACTTTAATATGACTAATTATAGATTTTAAGAAGTTAGAAGATAGTGATGGCTGGTCAAAATAATGAAAGTTACTGGATAACTTAAGTTTTAAACTTATACCTTTCCTTCATTAAGGTAAGTATATAACTTGTAGTATGTATTTACTTTTTGATGAGTATGTAACAGGGATTAAACATAACTAATTCATTTAAAGCAAATAAATTAAGCTTTCACTGATCCTAGCAATTAGGATATTTTGGCTATCAGTCGTTTTATCGAGGTTAATGGGCGGGGTTTTCAAGTCTAGACTTGTTCAAGGTCGACCCATTCCTGTATAGAGTCGTGTTATAGAGGTTGTCTTATCAAAGCGACTTGTTATAGAGGTTCTGAGTTATGTTGTGAATTGGAAAAAATCCGTGTTATTGAGGTTGTTTGGATAATAATAGTCGCGTTATAGAGGTTAAATTAACATTGTGTGTTATGGCAACCTCAAGGGGATTTGAAAATTGCACTTGTAATTGAGGTTTTCGTGTTATAGAGGGTCGTGTAAACGAGGTTCTACTGTATTATTTTATTCACAAGATAACCTCCACCAATGCCCCATGCCCCAATTTCTGGCATAATTACATTGACTCTTTAACAATTATATCAATAGCTCTGAGTTAAAAAAAGAAAAAAAATTAATCAGAGTTAAAAATTTAATTTTAATAATGGAACAAAAATTTCAAGAAAGAGGTACTGCATCCTTTACACCCAGATTATTAACACCAAATAGAAAAAAATAGTTATTTAGTGCTAACTTTAATGCCAATAAGTGATGCTAGATAGAAAAAAAGTGATACCTTATTAACTATATTACTATCAGCTATTGATTCTGACCATTACAAGGATTGGCACACTTAACACCAACACTATCGTAAATCCTAGTACAACATGTTCACAGCTTGCAAATTAATTTTTCCTAAATTTTACAATTAAACCTATTCTGCTACATAAATTAATGTTCTTTTTGATAACGGCAGAAGTTGATATCTACCACTCAAAACCACATAGGTACTATAATAACACAATCACTATTATAATCACAACTAACTGGTGCTTACAGAACACCATTTTTTGGCATTAAATCACAACTACTGGAGTCAAACCTTTGACTCAACTCCTAACATTTAGATTTCGATAATTCAACTGAATTTTTATTAAAATTTATAAATATGTCGATAGAAAATCTATAGTAGAACAAAAATTGGCACCAATATATTTTTAAGGAATGATGATACAAAACAAACATAAATAAATAACTCATTAGTCCAATTTCGCAACAGTATTTAATACAATGTTTTAAATAACAGTCAGAAAATTGGGCTAATTATTATATATTATATGATTTGTTTTTAATGTAAGTACAACCTTTTAACAAAAAGTTGGCATAACTAACATAAATAAATCTAGAGTATGCCAACTTTTAATGCTATTTTTTCCAACTGGAAATAAATATGCTGACAGCTAACATAGTATTTGAATTATTATTTGAGCTGTACTATAAAATTAGGTAACTGTTATTAATACTAGTTTTTNTTCGACTGATACTCCCCTTATAAAAACAGAAGTGTGATATTCCTTTGTCTCAAAGGACATTGGACAAAACATCTCTTTGTCTTAATAGTTATTTAGATAAAGGAATAAATAAGTAATTATATCCATTTATACTTATAAAAAAAAAACAAAAAAAAAACAGGGGAGTAACAATCTAAAAAGAAGTACCAGAAGATGTTCCTAAAGAGGATGTTTCTAAGAAACTAGATTGTTGGCTTTAACTTTACAAATCCTCACTTTAAAAAAAGTAGTAACAATTATCCATGAATGCAAAAATTAAGAAAGGTGTAGAGTGGCCTTCATTTACTTGGGGGTGGATATCTGTCAGAATGTATTTTTTTTATTGAGGTGTTACACAAGAACAAATATGTGGGGTCAATATGAGGCGTTCCAAAAGGCGAACTGAACCTCCTTTTCTTTTCTTTCTTTCCTTACCATGGTCTGGGGCCTAAGATTCAGCCTGTATAGTTTTTGTGTTGAGTTCGCCTTTAATTCCTCTAAAAATTACTGTTTAAACTTGTTGGAGAGGTTTGAATCGTCTATAAGCAGGCGGATACAAAGGGCCAACTCCCTTCTATAATTCCGAAAGTCCCCCACTTCTCTCATTTTTAAATCTTATCAGGTATTTTTGTTAAGTTCGCCCATTTCTTTAAAACATTAACTCACGTGAGTTCGCCCTTCATATTCGGAACGCCTCATATATTCCATGTTCACGGTGATGTCACAGGTAAAACTTTAAAGTTGTCAAATCAATCTGCAATTTCTTTGAGGAAGATGAAATCTTAACTAATGCACAACCTAATAATGACAACACTACGTTAAAAAAAAGATAAGAATTGTTATCACTAATCCTTAAAACTGGTAAACAAAGTGATAAGAAACCAAGCCACCACTCTAAACCTTCCAATGCTGTTTGTAAACGTTTACTTTTCCATAAAATTTCGATCAATATAAAAAATAATTTGACATCAAAAAAAAAAAAAGTTGTAGAACAAAATAATATTAAGTACATGATCAATTTTTAAATACAACAATAGTTCATTATTAATGATAGTGACAACCTAATTATAAATAAGTAAAAATATATAAAAGTTACCATATATTGTTTTTACTTTTAGTGCTTTTTTCCAAAAAAAAATAAAAAATTGGATGTACACATTATATTTAAATTTGTGCAAAAATAAAAATTATACTTGAATCTTTTTTAATTCCTATTTTCTTATAGCAATAGTTAAGACATAATTAATAAAAAAATAAACAAATAATAACAATCTTAGTTCTAATACAAACATTATGTAATGTGGAAACTATTTTATCTTTTAGATCAATTTTTTATTTCTCTAAACGTTATTTTTCAAACCATCTTGTACAGCATAAGTGTGACATTATCAAACATTAAGTCGGGGAGCCAAAAAAATAATGTTTATTTATAGTTAAAGACACATTTCAATAAATCTTAATATGAATAGTTCACAGATAATATTAATTTTATTCACTTATTTTTTTAATTATTGTATTCGATTGTATTCCGATTAGAAAAAACAAACAACACTCAAGAAATTATCTGGTTGATAATTTTTTTGTTATAAAATTTATTTTACCTTGATTAAATGCTGTTGCAGAAAATCATCAATAATTTTACATTTAGAAAAGTTCATACAAATAAAATTGTAATACAATGAAAATATGTGGAAGGATAGCACTTTAAAGGCAAGTGAAAATGCAGGAGAACGTTCTTAAATCAAGTATAAATAATAAATAGTGTTTCTATTTCCAAAATATTCCTGGAGAAATTAATTGTATCAGGAGAGCAGCTNCACCCAGATTATTAACACCAAATATAAAAAAATCAGTGATTGGTGCTAACTTTAATGCCAATAAGTAATACTAGATAGACAAAAAAAAAGTGATACCTTATTAACTATATTACTATCACCTATTGATTCTGACCAGTACAAGGATTGGCACACTTAACACCAACACTATCTTGCACACACAACACTATCTGCTTGCAAATTGATTGTTCCTAAATTTTACAATTAAACATTTAAACCTATTCTGCTTCATACATTAATGTTCTTTTTGATAACGGCAGAAGTTGATATCTACCATTCAAAACCACATAGGTACTATAATAACACAATCACTATTATAATCACAACTAACTGGTGCTTACAGAACACCATTTTTTGGCATTAAATCACAACTACTGGAGTCAAACCTTTGACTCAACTCCTAACATTTAGATTTCGATAATTCAACCGAATTTTTATTAAAATTTATAAATATGTCGATAGAAAATCTATAGTAGAACAAAAATTGGCACCAATATATTTTTAAGGAATGATGATACAAAACAAACATAAATAAATAACTCATTAGTCCAATTTCGCAACAGTATTTAATACAATGTTTTAAATAACAGTCAGAAAATTGGGCTAATTATTATATATTATATGATTTGTTTTTAATGTAAGTACAACCTTTTAACAAAAAGTTGGCATAACTAACATAAATAAATCTAGAGTATGCCAACTTTTAATGCTATTTTTTCCAACTGGAAATAAATATGCTGACAGCTAACATAGTATTTGAATTATTATTTGAGCTGTACTATAAAATTAGGTAACTGTTATTAATACTAAGTTTTATTTTTTCCATAAATTGGCGCCAACATTTTAAAGTTATTTTAAAATATTGATAACAATGAGATATATTAAAAATTCGATAAGGCACTCTACAAAAGTGTTAAGTGCTTTAATAGTAATACATTTTTTTTTACCAAAAAAATAATGTTTATTTATAGTTAAACACACATTTCAATAAATCTTAATATGAATAGTTCACAGATAATATTAATTTTATTCACTTATTTTTTTAATTATTGTATTCGATTGTATTCCGATTAGAAAAAACAAACAACACTCAAGAAATTATCTGGTTGATAATTTTTTTGTTATAAAATTTATTTTACCTTGATTAAATGCTGTTGCAGAAAATCATCAATAATTTTACATTTAGAAAAGTTCATACAAATAAAATTGTAATACAATGAAAATATGTGGAAGGATAGCACTTTAAAGGCAAGTGAAAATGCAGGAGAACGTTCTTAAATCAAGTATAAATAATAAATAGTGTTTCTATTTCCAAAATATTCCTGGAGAAATTAATTGTATCAGGAGAGCAGCTAAAAGCTGCAGTAAACTTTAATTGACTTATAAGTCAGGCAATTAATTGTATCAGGAGAGCAGCTGAAAGCTGCAGTGAACTTTAATTGACTTATAAGTCAGGCAATTAATTGTATCAGGAGAGCAGCTAAAAGCTGCAGTGAACTTTAATTGACTTATAAGTCAGGCAATTAATTGTATCAGGAGAGCAGCTAAAAGCTGCAGTGAACTTTAATTGACTTATAAGTCAGGCAATTAATTGTATCAGGAGAGCAGCTAAAAGCTGCAGTGAACTTT
Source organism: Gerris buenoi (assembly GCA_001010745.2). Lineage (NCBI taxonomy): Eukaryota > Metazoa > Arthropoda > Insecta > Hemiptera > Gerridae > Gerris > Gerris buenoi. Next base: position 579,953 of record KZ651228.1, read on the forward strand.
AATTGACTTATAAGTCAGGCAATTAATTGTATCAGGAGAGCAGCTAAAAGCTGCAGTGAACTTTAATTGACTTATAAGTCAGGCAATTAATTGTATCAGGAGAGCAGCTAAAAGCTGCAGTGAACTTTAATTGACTTATAAGTCAGGCAATTAATTGTATCAGGAGAGCAGCTAAAAGCTGCAGTGAACTTTAATTGACTTATAAGTCAGGCAATTAATTGTATCAGGAGAGCAGCTAAAAGCTGCAGTGAACTTTAATTGACTTATAAGTCAGGCAATTAATTGTATCAGGAGAGCAGCTAAAAGCTGCAGTGAACTTTAATTGACTTATAAGTCAGGCAATTAATTGTATCAGGAGAGCAGCTAAAAGCTGCAGTGAACTTTAATTGACTTATAAGTCAGGCAATTAATTGTATCAGGAGAGCAGCTAAAAGCTGCAGTGAACTTTAATTGACTTATAAGTCAGGCAATTAATTGTATCAGGAGAGCAGCTAAAAGCTGCAGTGAACTTTAATTGACTTATAAGTCAGGCAATTAATTGTATCAGGAGAGCAGCTAAAAGCTGCAGTGAACTTTAATTGACTTATAAGTCAGGCAATTAATTGTATCAGGAGAGCAGCTAAAAGCTGCAGTGAACTTTAATTGACTTATAAGTCAGGCAATTAATTGTATCAGGAGAGCAGCTAAAAGCTGCAGTGAACTTTAATTGACTTATAAGTCAGGCAATTAATTGTATCAGGAGAGCAGCTAAAAGCTGCAGTGAACTTTAATTGACTTATAAGTCAGGCAATTAATTGTATCAGGAGAGCAGCTAAAAGCTGCAGTGAACTTTAATTGACTTATAAGTCAGGCAATTAATTGTATCAGGAGAGCAGCTAAAAGCTGCAGTGAACTTTAATTGACTTATAAGTCAGGCAATTAATTGTATCAGGAGAGCAGCTAAAAGCTGCAGTGAACTTTAATTGACTTATAAGTCAGGCAATTAATTGTATCAGGAGAGCAGCTAAAAGCTGCAGTGAACTTTAATTGACTTATAAGTCAGGCAATTAATTGTATCAGGAGAGCAGCTAAAAGCTGCAGTGAACTTTAATTGACTTATAAGTCAGGCAATTAATTGTATCAGGAGAGCAGCTAAAAGCTGCAGTGAACTTTAATTGACTTATAAGTCAGGCAATTAATTGTATCAGGAGAGCAGCTAAAAGCTGCAGTGAACTTTAATTGACTTATAAGTCAGGCAATTAATTGTATCAGGAGAGCAGCTAAAAGCTGCAGTGAACTTTAATTGACTTATAAGTCAGGCAATTAATTGTATCAGGAGAGCAGCTAAAAGCTGCAGTGAACTTTAATTGACTTATAAGTCAGGCAATTAATTGTATCAGGAGAGCAGCTAAAAGCTGCAGTGAACTTTAATTGACTTATAAGTCAGGCAATTAATTGTATCAGGAGAGCAGCTAAAAGCTGCAGTGAACTTTAATTGACTTATAAGTCAGGCAATTAATTGTATCAGGAGAGCAGCTAAAAGCTGCAGTGAACTTTAATTGACTTATAAGTCAGGCAATTAATTGTATCAGGAGAGCAGCTAAAAGCTGCAGTGAACTTTAATTGACTTATAAGTCAGGCAATTAATTGTATCAGGAGAGCAGCTAAAAGCTGCAGTGAACTTTAATTGACTTATAAGTCAGGCAATTAATTGTATCAGGAGAGCAGCTAAAAGCTGCAGTAAACTTTAATTGACTTATAAGTCAGGCAATTAATTGTATCAGGAGAGCAGCTAAAAGCTGCAGTGAACTTTAATTGACTTATAAGTCAGGCAATTAATTGTATCAGGAGAGCAGCTAAAAGCTGCAATGAACTTTAATTGTTTTAAAGTTTACTTTTTTTTTTTTTACTTTAATAAGTCAATTAGTTAATTCTTTCATTAATAATATTAAGTAAAAAGAAAACAAAAGAATGAGGATTATAAAACGTCGCAAGCACCAATCAACATTAAAAAAAAAAATAAACCAAAATATCCCAACATCGCCCGAAAAGGGGAAAAACATTTCTCTCTTAACAACTAAGTTGGCACTCGTTCCTTTCGCTTCCCATAGACATTTATCACAATTTTTCCTTTAGCTTTTATCACTTACTTTAATTAATAATTAAAAAAAAAAAATAATATTAAATGGAATAGTCTTTAGTGTACTAAAAGTTTAACGATGAATGTGATATAAAAAAAAATGTGAATTATAGTATATTAATTATGTTGTGAACATTTGAATAATTAAATAAATTTAATAGTGCTCATTGCTTTCATCTATGAAAGCGTCCTTAACAAATTAAGTTTTAATATAATATTTTAATTACATCACAATGCTTTAAGTTAACATAAGTTGCTTCCGCTAAACCGTAAAAAAATATTTAATAATTCTAGCCATGGAAGCCGACCAAAAAAATAATAATAATCAATTAAATATAGTATATATTCATAATTTAAATTATAAACATACAAGTGTATTTGGTCTACAGTTTTATATTAAATTAATGGTAAAACTGAAGCCATAGATCCATNAAACATTTCTATAAAATAATGCAATTTTTTAATTCTTTTTTATTATCACATATATTAAAGTTTAATGTCCTTATTAGACTAAGAGAGAGAAAAAAAAAATCACACATTTATAATTCAAGACTTGTTATACATGTTATTAAAAAAATAATAATAAAAACAAAAATATGTTTATAAGATATCTTCACAGCAGAAAAAGTGACATTCTTCAGGTCAAAGAGAGGGATGGAGTCGGAAAATATTAAAACGAAAACTGATTCCGATGTGATGTGTAAAGTTTCTCGGACAAGAGGAAATGGAAATAGTTTCCTCGGAAAATTTTGTAACGAGTTAGTTTCCAAGTGGAAAAAGTTTCTTGAGACTTTATCAAGGTTAGAAAGGAATGTTTCTGTCCATCAAAGGTATAACAAGGTCATCCATGTTCGGCAGTACCAGAATTTTCTATAAATATAAACATCATAAGTTAATTTCAATAATTAATATAAAAATTCCATTTTTGAAAACTGGTCTTATGTACATTTTTGTTTTTTTTCTTTTTTTTGTTTCTGTATTCTTCACCTTAGTTGTTTCTATGTGCAAAATTTGGGGAAGATTGANTTTTCAAACACACTGAATAAGGTAATAGAGAATTATTAATTTATTAGTAAAGAGGAAAAGTATACTGAAATAATAGACTTATTTATAATGAGGATTGGATACAATTGTAAGAAGGTAACATTTTCTAACAAGTTTTTTACAGGTTTGCAGGTATGCTTGAGCTTTCATAATATAATGAGACGTTAACCATAGATTTCTCTATAACAGGCGATAAACCTGCAAATATTTCTAAACAAGGTAATTATGAAAGTAATTTTGTTAACCTTGGGGAATGTGCGGTCCTGTAAGGCCCAAATTTGGGATAAAGCTGTGAAATACAGATAAAAATATAAATTGCAGTAAGTACCAAAATATCTAATACTTATGAATTACGTTAAGAATAATAAACTCAAAATAACTACATAACATGTGACTAACACCAAATTTTTGGTTATTTTAGGAAAGTTTGATGAGAATCAAACGATTAGTTAAGATAGATATAATGTTTTCAATTTGACGTAAAAAAAAAAAAAATCTACGTAGGGTAATCTTCTAGTCAGTCAGATAAGTAGGAAATTAATATTTTAATGTTGTATATGCTTAAGTTTAAATAATGTTGTTAATATGTGTTTAATTCAATAAATTGTTGATGCTTGTATGTAATTAATGTATTTAATAAATTGGTAGCTTGAGAATGACCCAAGGAGGGGTCGAAATATCGCAAATGNTAACATCTGAAAACCAAAAAAAAAAAAAGTCGCATGATTGAAAGCAAAATAACGTACCCCTGGTTTGGGCATTGCTTGAGCCAAGTTGTACATAAAATCAAGGTAACTTTTATTCAGTTTTTCTCTGCATCCTTTGAGCGTTTGAACATTATCACTGATGGGGACAGAAGGGAGGTCATCGACCACAACACTGCTACTATTGTAGCTCACAGATGCAACCAATCTCCGAAACCTAAACATAGAAAAAGAATTATCAATGGTTGGATGATGATAAGAGAAACAGCAAGTTTAAAAAATAAAAGTAAACAAGTAAGGCGTGCTTTAAGTAAGTATGTGAGGCGATGAGTGCCGGTTTCTGTATGATTAAGTGTAAAATTTTAAGAGTAGCATATTCTTTTTCTAAACTTCAAGCCCTTTAAATTCATGTATAACATGTCATGGTGACTAAAAACCTCTTTTTAATTGCCCACCATATTGGCCGCCGTCTTGAAGATATTAAGTGTAAAATTTTAATATTTGCATATGCATATCCTTTTTCCACTAGTCGCCCGCCATATTGACCACTATTTTGGAAATGTTAAGTGTGAAACTCCAAAAATTATANCATGCTAATACTTTTTCTTTATATGAGAAAGTAAAAATGACAATGATTTTAAATTGAAACATCTAAATTTGTAAAGCTGCACATTTAAAACAAAGAAAGTGATAAATACCTCAAATTCTCTGTAAAGTTTCTTCTCTATCCAGTTAGAGATGTTGACCAGGCTGACAACAGTTTCTCCTAACACAGGTCTCGCTCTCATGCTCAGCTTTGGTTTTGGCCTGAATCCATACCTGAGAAAACATATTTAAGCATTAAACAGCTCACAAGAAGAGTGTAAAGAAACGCCTCAAACCTCAAATGAAATTGGTAAGTGTTTTAATGTCAAATTCTTAAGCTTGCCATGACTGTCTTATTCTGTAACAGTGTGCTATCATAACTGGAGCAGTTATGTCATAACTTGATAGCACACAACCTCCAGTTTACCTTGACAGCAGAGTGTGCTATCATAACTGTGCAGTTATGTCATAACTTAATAGCACACACTCCGGTTTACCTCGACAGCAGTTACTGCTATCATAACTCATAACTGTGCAGTTATGTCATAACTTAATAGCACACAAGCTCCGGTTTACCTCGACAGCAGAGCAGTGAGAGTGTGCTGTCATAGCTGTGCAGTTATGTCATAACTTGATTTCACACACTCCGGTTTACCTTGACAGCAAAGTGTGCTATCATAACTGAGCAGTTATGTCATAACTTGATAGCACACAAGCTCCAGTTTACCTTGACAGCTGAGTGTGCTATTATAACTGTGCAGTTATGTCATAACATGATAGCACACAAGCTCCGGTTTACCTTGACAGCTGAGTGTGCTATTGTAACTGAGCAGTTATGTCATAACTTGATAGCACACAAGCTCCGGTTTACCTTGACAGCTGAGTGTGCTATTATAACTGTGCAGTTATGTCATAACATGATAGCACAAGCTCCGGTTTACCTTGACAGCTGAGTGTGCTATTGTAACTGAGCAGTTATGTCATAACTTGATAGCACACAAGCTCCGGTTTACCTTGACAGCTGAGTGTGCTATTATAACTGTGCAGTTATGTCATAACATGATAGCACAAGCTCCGGTTTACCTTGACAGCTGAGTGTGCTATCATAACTGTGCAGTTATGTCATAACTTGATAGCATGTGCTATCATAACTGTGCAGTTATGTCATAACTTGATAGCATGTGCTATCATAACTGTGCAGTTATGTCATAACTTGATAGCACATACACTCTTGTTTTAAGACAGTATTAGAGCGTACATTCCTACATTTCTCAATGCAAGCAAAAACATTTGTGATGCAACATTTTGTGACTAAACTATCGTTCATAATTTGCTATAAGTGTCTTCCACAATAAAAGGGTCTGTTATTGTGAGGTTTTATAGNTGACTAAAAACCTCTTTTTAATTGCCCACCATATTGGCCGCCGTCTTGAAGATATTAAGTGTAAAATTTTAATATTTGCATATGCATATCCTTTTTCCACTAGTCGCCCGCCATATTGACCACTATTTTGGAAATGTTAAGTGTGAAACTCCAAAAATTATACAGTTGTCACAAATGCCGAGATACACCTGCGTGCCGAATTTCAAGTTCATAGCTATAGTAGTTTATGAATTGAACCATGCAAACGGACAGACAGACAGAGCAGTTATATAATAAGGTTTCTTTTCATACTTTGTACAGAAACCTAAATGACACCCTCTGTACCTTACTGGTTAGAGCTGTATATCAAAATTTAAGAATTTGTGGCTTCTTTCCAAGCATTAAGTGCAACTGAAGGTAACGGAAGCTATATTAAAATAAAAATGTTATGTTCGAACATTTTTTATGTTTTTCCAAATTTAAAAATTCCAAGACAGAAATCGGTTTCAGACATCAGGGAACATTTTTGATATTGTTTAATTTTTGTGAACCAACAAATCTTAAAAACATCTCATCCATTTTTAATGAAATTTGGATGTTAGGTCATAATTAGCCCATTGTTGGTCCCATATAAGTTTCAACCTTCTAAGCCCACATGTTTCTCTTTGACATGCACACATACCTGTAATTTAGAAATAATTTTGAGATATGAGACCTGGTTGAAGTATTTATGTGTTATTCTGTTGACAACACTGGGAGAGTTGGTGGTTTTTTTAGGTACAGATTGAGATGTGTCGAGTTTGTTGTCATCTGAGTCAGTGGAAGACTCGCCAGAATCCTCTACAGAGCTGTTAAATACAGCACTCCGCTTCTCGTCACCTCCTTTCCTGCAAAAATACCATCATACAATTAGATAATGACACCGAGATAATGAGAATCTGATGGCATGATACCATCATGCCATCAGATAGATAAGAGCATATCTGTGAGCATACTGGTAAGAAGTATCTTCCGGTTTGTAAGTGATAGTAAATGTTATTTTAAGGTTTTTACTGTAACTGTAAATCTCTTCTATTAAGTCTGTTACAGTACCAACTAAGAATACAAAAAATTAATAGTCACAATCAATATAATCCACATAACATCCCCTCCTAAATCCTTTCGTATTTAAACAGCACAAGAAGGGGGAATATCCTAGTTATATTGTAGAAATTAGTCGGATCTATGGATTCTAGAGATATAAAAGATCATAACATCAGTGGTTCAGTTATTGTCACTATATCTTTTGAATCCATTTTTATTATCAGTAAAGCAGCCCCTACACGATCAAGCCGCTTGATCAAAACATCGCGTCAAGCTNTGTGCTATCATAACTGTGCAGTTATGTCATAACTTGATAGCATGTGCTATCATAACTGTGCAGTTATGTCATAACTTGATAGCACATACACTCTTGTTTTAAGACAGTATTAGAGCGTACATTCCTACATTTCTCAATGCAAGCAAAAACATTTGTGATGCAACATTTTGTGACTAAACTATCGTTCATAATTTGCTATAAGTGTCTTCCACAATAAAAGGGTCTGTTATTGTGAGGTTTTATAGTACAATAGAACCTTGCTTACACGACCCTCAATAACACAACAACGTCAATTACAAGTGCAATTTTCTAATCCCCTTGAGATTACCATAACACATAATGTCCCCTCAACTAAAAGAGCACCTCGATAACAAGACTGTTTCCCTAATCCCCTCGAGACACTTCTTAACGAGGTTCTACTGCAATTGCAAGACTAGGCGTACAGAAGGTAAGGATATAATGAAGTGAAAGATGGTTACCAGATCCTGTTGGTAGGTGGTGGAGGTATGTTGATGACTAGGGTGCCTACCAAAGCTTTGACTTCCACTATGAGAGAAATGTGAGTGTTTGAAGAAACACCTTCCAGGGCCTTCTTTACTAGCTTACTTTCTGCCACCTGCATTGTTAAAAATAGACAGTTATTTGACAATAAGGAAAACAACCAATAAGCGAAGATATATTACATCGTATAAAGAAATTTAGGGTAAAAAGAATACACAACTCACACAATATTATATTGGGGGTTCTAAAAATTCAAGGGATTTGGACACTGGACTATAAACTGACTTTAAATAAAAATAACTGTATCTGGAATAGACCAGCTAAGACAATACAGGGTGAGTCAGAGGAATAGGATGTTCTTGAAATAACCTTCTCCCAGTGAAGTGGAATGAGGGTGGAGAAGTTCTTTTTACTTGCACTCATCACCATTAAGGTGTGTTTACACCTGACACTTCTCTCCGGCAATAAATGTCAAGTGTCAGACAGAAATCGCTATGAGTGTTTACATAAAGGTTGAATAAGGTTATA
>KZ651228.1:606745-628824 GCA_001010745.2 Gerris buenoi
AACAGAAGTTTGTTTATGTGTTTTGAGAATATCAGACCCATAGAATAGTTCAAAGTAAGATTTTAAGATAAAACAAGACTGAAGATGACGTTAATAATTGGTTGAAACGTTTCTCAAATGAAATAGTGATTTTCTACACTTTATTAGCCATCTAATCTCTCGTTCATTAATCTACAAGAGTGTATTAATCAATTAATAAAAAGTTTATTAATTTAATTTTTTAATAATATTATTGTTGTGGGTGGAGGGGGAAGCGGAGTCCGCTTTCAAAACCGACCGTCAAAAGCTGAGTCGAGATGCGTCGCTAGGCTCAGCTTCGCAACCGTTGGCCACCCCTACATTTAAAACAATGGGATTCGTTTTCACAAGCGGAGTCACCTCCACTCTGCTCCGCTCCGCTCAGCTTCTGGTGGCCGATCGGCCTTAATATATATAAATAAAAAATATTAACCCAATCTCACAAACACCAAATTTGATACATATTTTTTTCTAAAGTACAAAGTTTTCTAAAAAAATGTTGATGAAAATATGTATGTATACTATTTAATTTTAAAATCCTTATTTGTTTTGGTCAAAATTAAATGGTATTTTTAGTATGACAAATTATATTTACAGAAATGTATAAATAATTAAAAAAGAAAATGTTTAATTAATTAATTTAATTTAACCCATTAATTAATTGGGGTCTCACTGACCCCTGTGTGTAGTTTACGAGAAAAAAAAAATGTGTGTCGTTCTAGGGTTAATAGAGAAATGAGGTTGAATATTGTAGTATAATATATATGTATTCCTTTATCAGCTTCTATATTATATTATCTGGACAACAATGATAGCTTGAAAATAAAATAGCAAATATATCTATATTTGGAAATAAAATATTTAATTGAAAAGAGTTCCAAAGATAAGAGATGAATTAGATACCACAAGATGAACAAATGAGATCACAATTGATTAAAACATGTTTGCACTATTTGTTATCTCCATCCTTCAGGTACTATTTCTAGGGTACAACAATTATTGTACAAGGTTACAGGATAATTCTGCCCCTCATCTAAAGGTAGCCATACACGTACATGTACAGGAAATTCATGAGGTTTGGACTGAGCAGTCTAGACCTGGAGGAATTCCTGAACGTGTCAGGAGGTGGCCCAAACCACCTGTTGACTGCTGCCCCTGGAATCCTGAACAAAAAACATATGTTTTTTTTGTGTGTATGACAGTCAGACTCAATGATTTTTTAAGAATGTAATGTGAATGGCAAAGGTTCGGTAGACACGAAGGCTTTTTACTTGAGGATTTCTTCAAGATAATCCTCTCCATCTATGGTTGGGTGAGGGTTCGGTAGAGGAAATTCCAGAAGCATAATCCATGAGGATTTCCTACACGTGTATGGCTACGTTAAACCAAATTTCGCCCATTGCAGTAATGCTATTTTCTACTCACTATAAACTAAAAATTGAGCAGTCTTCATTTAAAATATAACCTATTTAAATTGATTACCTCTTTATTTACAAAGGAGTAAAAATACTTTACCACAATTTCCGAGGTACAGAATTTATAGAGCCAACCATTTACATTTTATTATCAATTAAGGGTAAACTAATTAAGATATAAAGGTAAATTTGATGAGAAAGTTATCACTTTCAAACTTAAACTAATAAATAAATAATAAGCTACAAATAATAAAGCAAACCTGTAGTTGGGGGGTCTTCACTGGGCTGAGACTCTACAAGCTGCTCTAACTCATCATCCTCTGCATTATACCTCATTGAGAAGGACGGAGTCCCAGTTTTACCTTAAAAATAATCAACACCAGGACATGAGATAAATGTTAGATGGCAAGGACAAACCACATGTTAGAAACTAGCAATTGGGCCTTATTTGGACCCACTTTACTGAACCCATGCTAGAGAATCAGCCACTTCACCCACCAATGCACCACCAAAGCAAGTATGGTGGGATAAATAGTGAGCCATGTAAAAGTATGGGATCAACCTACGACCTTGTTCTGCCCTCCATTCACATAGGTTCATGGGTCGGGACATAAGACTAAACACTTGACTTAACTCTAATGAAACACTTGCCCTTTTACAGGACATATTATATCAATTGAGTTTTTATTTCTTTGTTAAACAAATTAATATTATGAAGTTCTGATGTCCAAGTATTTACAAAATTATTTATTTAAAATATTCTTTAGTTTACAAAATCTTGTTAAAAAAAAAAAAAAATCCAATTCACTAATAAATTAACCGCCATGCAAGTAGTTAAATGGAATACCCATACAATTTGTTATGTAATTGTTCCAAAATATATGAAAAGGATATGAGAATAATAAAAAAATAAAAAATATTTACGTCAAAAAAAAAAAATAATAATAAGAAAAAGAATAAAATTAAAAAAGAAAGACGTGAGAGGATTGTTCAAGTGCTTCTCATTAGGTAGTATGCTGGTCCATCTCAAGAGCAGGTGCAAGGCATGCTATCCCATACTACCTTAGCTCTCATGTCAAACAATTCCAAACAAGTATTTTCAAGTACAAAGTACTAGTTAGGTAAAACTTTTTCTACTCTAGGGAAGCTAAGAAGGAAAATACAAAAGAAATATACAGCAGAAAACAAGCTTTAATTATAGTTGGCTCTGAATCCTTATTTGTCCTCTATTATTTTTGTTGCTTCTTCTTTACATTTTTTAAGAGCTTCTTCGTGTTTTATTTATCTAGGAATAGTTGAAATTTTAAAGGGGTTACACAAGTTTTTAAAATGAAACTTTTATTTTAATGTTTTGTCCCGGTTATTTTGCGTCATTCCTTTCATTTCTTAAAAGAAAGGATGAATTGTTTTAAACATCTAGGGAACTGATTAGTAGTGAAATAGCTCTAGGAATTGAAACAGAAATTTTTAGAGGTTTTGATACAATATTCCTTGCGTTAGATAATATCTGAAGATTGCCTCAGAAAAAAACAACAACCAGAAAAATCAACAAACGTTCTCATATATGAGTTCATATTCACTTAGCTCAGTGTTTCCCATTTACTAGTTTTCATATGTAAATTATTATTATTATTGAAAATTTCATCAAAATAAACCATAAAAATAACTTCTCCCGGGCGGGGAATCGAACCCAGGCTCTTTCCGTCCGCGTTTTAAGCTATTTTCTTCGGAACTAGATTTTTCCTGGGAAAACGGCTTATATCGTTAAATTCTTATTTAAATGGACTAAATTTTAGAATTTTTTAATCAAAATCGTCGGAACCATTTTCGAGAAGTTTTTTTTTCACGTTTTTCAGAGTTTTTGGGGCTAGCGCCCAAAAAATTTAGAGCTAAATGCATTTCTCGATTTCGCCTCGGGGTATGATTTTTCTGAACATGTATGCCAAATTTCGTCAAAATCGGCCCAGTAGTTTAGGCTCCAGGCGCCTGCACAGTCAACAGACAGACATTTTTTAAAAAAAACACTTTTTTGGATTCAGGGGACCTCAAAACGTGTAAATCCATCAAAATGAAATTTTCGCGCCATCACAATACTTTCTTTTTATATGAGAAAGTAAAAAGCAAATTGTTGCTCTTAAGAAAATGATCTCCAGTGAGTAAAAATAGAAACTTTACAGGAGAGCTAAAATCAAGTTTTATTGTTAATATAAAAAAGTAAATAAAAACCAATTGATCAAGTACACTTTATCTTTAGAGCCTTGTTAACACTTAATAGAGTAAAGGGTCGAGTGTACAAGCTTACTTATTAGATCATCGACTGTGTTTTTCTCCAGTGAGTGATAGCGACTCATCATAGAAGAGGTGTAGTTCAATAGCCAAACAACGTCTTCACACAAAATAATTGTATTTGTAACAATTTTACTGGTTTCGGCTTTTCTAATGCAGCCTTCTTCAGATAATCTGATTGTCTGAAGAAGGCTGCATTAGAACAGCCGAAACCGGTCAAATTATTATAATTGCAATTATTTTGTGAAAAGACGTTGTTTGGCTATTGAAGTTCTTATCAGCACAAGGGACAGTAGAATAAAATAGTGTGCTGTTTTTATGTAGAGTGACTCTAAAGTCATTCACACGAGATAGAAGCCTCGGTAAAGTGAAGTTATTACATTTTTAGCTCTAAATAATCTCGCAATGAATACACTGAGGAGGTAGTATAGGAGAGGAAGTTGGGAGGGGGGTCTACTAGCCCTCGATCGAGCTACTCTATTATTGCACTTATTTACTCAACCAACTTATATCCACTGTCCTCTACTGTTTACTATCCGTATCGTTCGTATTAGGCTAGTAGCTTGGTAGAGCGCTACTCGACCTAGCTACTTAACTGTTTACTTTACTAAGGTAAACTAGGCTTAAGAGTGGGGTCTGAAAGAGGCCACATTGTTGATAAGAATCAACCAAACATTTTTTTTTTTTTTTTCCACTAAAATTTATACGTAGGAGGTATTTTCCACAACACCAACTACATTAAACGGGTTAATGAAGTTGATATAGTTGATGAAACAAATCTCTAGATAAAGGATGCATTATATTTGAAGCGCATGTTGAAAGATGTATGGGCCAAATTAAACTAGGTATCACATGGCTCTATCATAGAAGCGAACGTACTGCAATAAAATACCGATACCTTAACTCACAGATGTGCTAAGTGACGTATAATGACGGTCAAGTGATAATCTGACCTTTATGACCTATATTATCAAATGCACAGATGTGGCATTGCTCTAATGGTGGTTTATATTAATTTCGAATGAAGTAAATACAGTCGCTTTTCTGAAATGGAATACGCAGATGTGATAAGTGATGTTCGTTTTCTGAGAAATCAGAGTATTGTCACTTAACACATCTGTGAGCTAAGGTATCCATACTGAATATTAAGAAATTTATTAATCATGATGAATTTCATAGTTGAAGATAAGTGGAAGAGGGTAAAGTGGGGGTATTTAGTACAAAGCTCACTTTTCTAGACAAACTATATAAATACACTTCTATAAGAATCTTAACCACCCGTAAACTATTATTATAAATGTATCACTTCACTATACAAAAACCTCTCCTTGTATTAAGTTGAAATTTTACATGCCTGTTTCAATTGTAATTTAGTCAATTTATATCAAGTTTTAATAAAATTGTTTTGTTTTTTTTTAGAACGTAAGATATCAGTAAAAACATTGTTTTCTCTGCTTTAAACATTTAGGTCCGCTTTCATAGTTTTAAGGATCATTATTAATTCATAGCGGTGTAGCAGTTGGTTTAACTAAAAAAAATATTTTTGAAAAAATGTTCGCCCTATCGAATAGGTGATGATAGAATCTTTTCCCGTCCCGAAATTCATTCACTTCATCCTATTAATAGTCATACTTCCTTTAACACATCTTGTAAGGTACCTTAACAATCAAAGCACCTTAAAGAAAGTATGCCAGTGTTGATAACTGAAAGCATCTCAAGGTATGTTAGTTCTTCGGGCAATATTTTGTCATATCTTTTAAAGAGAAATAAACCATCTCACACAGGGTAGGAAAAAAATGTTAAATCTCTTACCTTTACAACTTTTTAACATTGTAAAAAGAAATACTGTTTTTAAGTAATTTAAAAAAAAACTACTCAAGTATATGAGTATAAAATACACACATCAAATCTCTTTTATTGATAAACCAATAATATATACAACCAATAAAAAAAACTAACAACATACAAAAGAATTAGTATAAACAAGAATAGAATATGAAAAGAGCATCTGTCCTCTAGATGTTTGCAAAGCAGTAGTGAGTGTAGTATCACTGTTCCAACACAACTCAGATAAGAGGGAGAACTAGTACTTACAGATAACAGTAAAGCCCGGGAAAACATCTCAAAGATAACAAGTCCAACTTGACTTACAATCAAATAAGCTCCGACGATTTATCTGCAACTACATTTAATATTTACTTATTCTTGTTTTTTTTTAAGCCATAAATAATTTGTGTAAAAATGTCCCGACTTATCTGGGATATTGCAAAATTAGTCAAACCAGAAAATTGTTGGGAGTTGAGAGTATTTCTTTATAATAACATTTAAATAAATTGAGCAAGTATTTGGTTTTAGCATACACCAAAGGGCTGTAGGCGATTTAACACAAAGGGCGAGTTCCGTATCAAGATGGCAGCCATTTAAAACTCCAAATGCAATAAAAAGTCTTTGAAGTGTCTTGCCCAATCGGTACCTAAGATAATCAATTTTTTTTTAAAAAAATTGTGGGGATGGAACTTTTTTTTTCTTACAAAATATACACACACAAAAAGTATTTGGTGTTTTGACAAAGAATAACTATGATTTTTTTATTTTTTCTTTATTATTATTATTATTTATTAAAAGCCAATTGGTGCGGCACATAGCTTCCTCACATTCAAAATTTCAATAAAATCGGACATGTAGTTTTTAAGACATGTAGTTTTTAAGATACGTTTTTTAGTTAGTTTTTAAGATACTTGTTTATTAGATACGTTGGTTCGCAAAAATTGAGTGGGAGACCGACTGACAGACATGAAACCTAATATGTTCCCTGAAATATGAAACAGATTTCTGCCTTGGAATTTTTGAAATATGAAACAGATTTCTGCCTTGGAATTTTTGAAATATGAAACAGATTTCTGCCTTGGAATTTTTGAAATATGAAACAGATTTCTGCCTTGGAATTTTTGAAATATGAAACAGATTTCTGCCTTGGAATTTTTGAAATATGAAACAGATTTCTGCCTTGGAATTTTTGAAATATGAAACAGATTTCTGCCTTGGAATTTTTGAAATATGAAACAGATTTCTGCCTTGGAATTTTTGAAATATGAAACAGATTTCTGCCTTGGAATTTTTGAAATATGAAACAGATTTCTGCCTTGGAATTTTTGAAATATGAAACAGATTTCTGCCTTGGAATTTTTGAAATATGAAACAGATTTCTGCCTTGGAATTTTTGAAATATGAAACAGATTTCTGCCTTGGAATTTTTGAAATATGAAACAGATTTCTGCCTTGGAATTTTTGAAATATGAAACAGATTTCTGCCTTGGAATTTTTGAAATATGAAACAGATTTCTGCCTTGGAATTTTTGAAATATGAAACAGATTTCTGCCTTGGAATTTTTGAAATATGAAACAGATTTCTGCCTTGGAATTTTTGANATATACAACAATTGGAATAAGCAGAGCAACTTTGATACTACTGGTTTTGTTGAATCCTATTAAATAAAACACAGTTAAGTTATTTTAATAAAGAATAGCGAAAGATGAATAAAAATTCACTCTCACGAAAGCAATTAGATCCACTCCATCCAGGCATCATGTTGGAGAGCTTGAAACTTTGGCTGTTCTTTATAGAATGGAAGTTGTGGCATGAAAAATTTAGTGTGTCACAAGATAGACTACTGAAGAGGAACATTATTAAATTTTGACTTTGAGAAAAAATATTTCTTCATAAAAAATACTATTAATTTGTTCTTAGACCAATAAAAAATTATATACATTTCATGGTTTTAGTAAAGGGTGTTCATGTTTTTTTAAAAAATGCTTTAATATTAATTTTTAAATAATTTTTTTTCCAATACCAATAGCTTGGTAGTTTTTAAAAAAAATGAAAATACTAAATAAATTAAGTAAGTAATATTATATTTAGTAGTTTAAGAACAAGCAGATTTTACAAACAATTGACATATTCTCCAAAACCCACAAATAAACAAATTAAGTACTCCAGGGGTGCAGATTTCTGCCTTGGAATTTTTGAAATATGAGTCATAAAATATGTTCGTTCTTCAGAACGATCACATAGACCCTAAAAATAAATAGGGGCTTTACAATATATTCTATTTCAATAAAAAAAAACTTTAAAAAAAAATAAAAAAAACAGCTTGTCCAAGTTGAGTTCCTAGTGTTCTTTGATTAGTATTTAACGATAAGATAAAAGATAAATAATTATAACTTAAATTGTTTATTAGATCAGTTGTTATCAATATTCATTCTAATAAGTAAATCATCAGGTAAAATAGATAAGATAAGATAACAATAGAGAGTAAACCAAACATTCTAATCACTTAATCCCTCACTTAGTTTTGTATTCATAAACCTTTGTTGTTTTAACTTCACTTACTTGGGTCTTATCTAACATATATTTAATTATTTACAGTCAGATTATCTAAAGTTTTGACTTTTGACAGCGTGGGAAAATCCGTGGGGAGCCAATGAGAAGTCAGGATTTTGAATTCTAGAAGGTCTGGCCNTTTTGTAGAACTAACTTACACAATTAAAAAAATTAAGTTCTCTGATGTTGATCGATTGAACTGGTTAGTTTAGTGCCCCAACAACATTTTGTAGAACTAACTTACACAATTAAAAAAATTAAGTTCTCTGATGTTGATCGATTGAACTGGTTAGTTTAGTGCCCCAACAACATTTTGTAGAACTAACTTACACAATTAAAAAAATTAAGTTCTCTGATGTTGATCGATTGAACTGGTTAGTTTAGTGCCCCAACAACATTTTGTAGAACTAACTTACACAATTAAAAAAATTAAGTTCTCTGATGTTGATCGATTGAACTGGTTAGTTTAGTGCCCCAACAACATTTTGTAGAACTAACTTACACAATTAAAAAAATTAAGTTCTCTGATGTTGATCGATTGAACTGGTTAGTTTAGTGCCCCAACAACATTTTGTAGAACTAACTTACACAATTAAAAAAATTAAGTTCTCTGATGTTGATCGATTGAACTGGTTAGTTTAGTGCCCCAACAACATTTTGTAGAACTAACTTACACAATTAAAAAAATTAAGTTCTCTGATGTTGATCGATTGAACTGGTTAGTTTAGTGCCCCAACAACATTTTGTAGAACTAACTTACACAATTAAAAAAATTAAGTTCTCTGATGTTGATCGATTGAACTGGTTAGTTTAGTGACCCAACAACATTTTGTAGAACTAACTTACACAATTAAAAAAATTAAGTTCTCTGATGTTGATCGATTGAACTGGTTAGTTTAGTGATCCAACAACATTTTGTAGAACTAACTTACACAATTAAAAAAATTAAGTTCTCTGATGTTGATTGATTGAACTGGTTAGTTTAGTGACCCAATAACATTT
This sequence comes from Gerris buenoi, assembly GCA_001010745.2. Lineage (NCBI taxonomy): Eukaryota > Metazoa > Arthropoda > Insecta > Hemiptera > Gerridae > Gerris > Gerris buenoi. The sequence goes on from KZ651228.1 coordinate 615,848, forward strand.
TGTAGAACTAACTTACACAATTAAAAAAATTAAGTTCTCTGACGTTGATCGACTGAACTGGTCAGCTTGGTGATTTGTTGTTGTTTTTTACTTACTTTTACAGACTTAGAAGATCATAAAACTTCTTATTTTATACATTAAGTCCTATGACAAGTTCTAAGTCCAGCAACATCAAAATCTAATTTTTGTGCCATCAAAATATTACAAAAATTAACTCTTCGGTAAAACTGAAGAATATGATAGTCTATAGAAAAGATGGCGGGGCCTGACTCCAACTTATCTTTTGACAAAGGGATATCAACTCTCCTACGAACAAATCATACATATATAATTTCTCAAATGTTTAAATCCTACAAATGTACTGTTTGACAAAGGAATATTATCTATGAAGTATCAAGTGTGTAAATTAAGCAAAGTTGTGCCCCAAGCGATTCTCGACCGTATCATCTCCTGCAATTCAGCCAAATCTTCTTGTAATAATGCAGGACTTAATTAATTAACAAAAAGTAACTTTTTAAAAAACAAGTTGAGACAACTTTAATTTTAGTAGTTATTTGCTTTATGTTAAACTTAAAGCTAAGTTGATTGTAACAAACTGAAAGAGTCAAAGAAAAATAGAGAAATATTTTATTTTACTCAGATTCAGGCATGCAATAGAAACGTTACACATTGTACCTTATAATTTATTAATATAAATTTCCCACCCATTTCATTGATCAATTACCATTTTCATTCCATATTGAAAATACCGACAGCCAATATTTTAAACAAACAATCACATAATGAAGACACAACTTATGAAATTGTAATTTACATTAATGATTATCTATATAATAAACTTCAACAGGTTTGAGACAAAATGTATCTTTTAACAGGAAAAATCCGCTCGAATAACAATATGGTAGAATTAACATCATACGTTGTTCACTTTAACAAAAATCAAAAATTAGCTAACACTATAAAGATAAGAAATCGTTGACACTAATAAACACTGGTTATTACCTGAGATTTAACGGGGAAAGAGAAGTGGCGAGGAAACAGACAACATGACCGTGACCACAGAAATGATTCACTCTTGTAACTCATTTCAAAAATAGAAAAAAAAATAATAACTTTTTATCAATTTTATCAATCGGGCGAATAGAGGACGAGGACAAAGAAAGGGAGATGGAGATGGAGCAATTGCTTTTTGCTTTGCAGCTTATCAATAATCAACACCACTTATGTTCAATAACTAAGCACCCAGTATATGATTAACGAACTCTCAATCCTTAACTTTTCTCAACGAAAAACGAAACAAAACTAATAACTACCACTAAAGATATTTATTTTGTAATTTTATAATTTTTTAAACTTTCAAGTAATATTTTTTCTTTTTTAAAATATTAAAAGCATTAATAAAACAAAGCGTTGATTTTATGAAAGAGCTTTATTAAAAGACTGTGCTATCAATCAGCTGTTTTGCTATCTTGTGTCTTTTCTGTTATCATTTTTCAATTCAAAACCAAATCATATCTGTGAATGTTTTTATTTATTTGTTTATAGTTAGTTATTAGTTTATTATCTGTTGTATAGTTTTTACTGATTGTTTTTCTGTTTAGTTTCATTTTGTTTTATTATTATTTATTATTGATATGACTTTTTATTTAACGCGACTGGGTTGTCTCCTATCGAGACCGGCTAGAGAAATAGCAGGATTTAGGCAGACAAATTTGTCTCCTAAATCGAATATAACATGGTGCCAATTACGTTATTTTGTTACTGAGAAACCTAAAGAGGACGACAGAGAGCTAGTAAGAGTTGATTATTTCAATCAGATAGAGAACAGGACAAAAGATACTTATTTGGAGATGGTAAATATCTATAAATCGAAGGAGAGGCTCAGACGTGGACACGTCGAATTTATTTATTCGGCTCTCAAGCATATGAAGGATTTCGGAGTAGAGAAAGATCTGGATGTGTACAAATCTCTTATAGACGTGTTTCCTAAAGGCAAAATGATACCTAGAAACTTATTTCAAGTTGAATTTATGCATTATCCAAAGCATCAGCAGTGTGCCATCGATTTACTTGAACAGATGGAAGAGAATGGTTTGTTTTCCTTTTCTACTTATGTCAGCTAAAATTTGTACCCGTAGAATGTATCTTCTCCCAATATTTTTTCTAATTTATTACGTCTAAAGAAAGTCACTGTAAGTTAGTATTTCTTATAGATGTTAAAGTTAATTCAATAGGTTGTACATTGACGCTAACAAGTGTCTTTGTTTTAACTCTTAGATTATCTTTATTATAGTAATGCAAGTTTGACACTCTTTTACTTTGTTACCCACCTTTTTTATTTTGAAATTATACATACAAAGGTGGCATCTTCCTTTGTCCTAAAGCACCTTAGACTAGAATCCCTTTGTCTTAATAGTTATTGACTTTGTTACCCGTCCTTCTTTTCAGCTTTTTACGGACATCAATATAGGTGAGAAGAGGAGTATGGGGGCGCCTCTTTTACTTTGTTGCCCACCATTTTCTTTCTTTCCTGGTGGGTAACAATGTAAAACAGTACCAAAAATTTTTGGTGGAGTTTTTTTTTTTTTTCACTGTAGGTACATAATGACTGCGTTTTACTATTATTGTAGTGTCAACTTGCATCAGATGTAGTAAAGCTCCAGTCAATTTAATGACATGCCATTTTATGAATTCAAATTAAAAATTAAACTCTAATATAGACTGGGGATTTTCCACAAAATAAAGTGTTGAATTAAAGAGCTTTTCACTTAGTTATTTTTATATGTTAATAGGAATTATCCCTGACTGGGATATGGAGGATCAACTGGTGAACGTATTTGGTAACAGGGGGTACCCTGTGAGAAGATATTGGCGCATGATGTATTGGATGCCTAAGTGGAAGAATGCATCACCCTTTCCTCTGCCTCGTCCTTTGCCGTCAGACAACCTCCAGCTTGCCAAGATTGCCATTCAGCGGATTACTGAAGTTGATTTTAACTCTCAGATCACTGTGTTCAAGGTATGTTAGAAATTGATCGAGGTGTTAAAAACCTAATATTATAAAGGCGGAGATACACATCCACAAATTGGGGAAGTAGCTTGCATGCTAAAAGAGGGTATTTGCTAGTAACAGGTATACCAAGGATTTTTATTGTTTTTATGTACTTGCTTTCCAGCTACAGACATGGCATTTAACATATCCACGTGCAAGTAGCTGGCATGTTTTTGTTCAAGCTACAGGCATGTGTATCTCCGCCTTAATAGGGAAAGAATTATGATTTTCTACTTATCTAACTTGCTAGATTTTATTTTAAAAAAATTGGAAACCTTAAGTATTGGAGAAAATTGTGTTGTATTTAAAATTGGCTTGTATTTAGAAGTTTACGTTGTTAAATTAAGTTGTTATCTTATTTTTTATTTNATACGCGAGATTTTACATATACAATAATAATATAACGTATATACTTAAATTAACTTTCTTGGTTCTTAGAAGCTTATTAAAGAATTTATTTATTATTATTATTATTTTTTTTTTTTTCAGACATCAAGTGTAGTGGACAGTGTGGATGATACTTGGATTGTCAGTGGTCAAAGCGAAGACCAGACAGAGCTACTAAACAACTTACCCGATAACTCCACTCTGTTTGTTGAAGGAGAATTCAGAATCTGGCTGAGGAATATGCCCATATCTTACTTTGTTCTCAGAACAGCTCCTCCCACAACACCACCACCCGTTACTGACCAGCAGCAAGGTAAGTAATCAATATTTTAATAATAATTAACTAGGGGGCTCCGCACCCTACTCGCTTCGCTTTTCAACCCCTGAAAGGTGGCCGCTGCTACGAAGCATTAAAATTGATCTCATGTTTCTTTTCCATGATGACAAAAACACACATGCTGTAAAATATCACGTTAGCTATAAAAAGTACGGAAAAGAACTGTTGAGAAAGTCCTGAGAAGGACTGATTTAGCGATCTTTTTTGCAAGGTGTTTGTATAGTTATGGTGTGAGAATGAGAAGGGTGAGGTTAAAGGCGGAAACACACTACCACGTGACATCACATGACATGATGTTTTGTATATACTGAAAACTACACTGATATCATGTCACGTCACATGATAATAGTGTAGCTGTAATCTATACAAACCATACTAAATCAGCATCGCACACTTTTTTTACGTGACATCAGGTCACGTGATGTGATGGTTGTGTGTTTCTGCCTTAAGATGCGTGAGTATAGTGTAAGAGAGTAGCTGAGGTAGTGGGGTATGCGCACTACTCTCGCTTTCCTTGTCTCTCTGACATTTTATATACCCACTCTCAAGTTCTCCCTTACCTCCTAATCTCCTCACTCTGTCTATACACAGTTTAGTATGTCACTCTCTAGCTCCCTCTTTTCCCCCCGGACTAACCCCCCTTCACAACTAACTCACTCTTTCACACAGTTTTGTGTATCACTCTCACTGAACTCGTTTGTTTGCAAAACTTTTTTAATAATATAGATAGATAGTCCTCTTTTGAAATGTACAAGTACTGAAAGGAGTAAAAACAAATGGCTTTGATTAAATATTTACAATTTCAATAATAGGTGGTTATTCTTATAAATTAATTCATAAATTTCTTTTATTCACTTTTTTTCAGATGATAATATTAAAGTTGTTGGCATATGGAGTCACCCCGATGAAATGAAATTAGAAAAGCAACGTACTGTTCATGAGCAGGAGGATGGTACTATAATCGCTGTTTGTGCCACGGGTACATCAAGTAAGGACTCGTTGCTTAGCTGGCTCAGATGTTTGCAGCAAACCAACCCTAGGCTGCTCTCTCTGCCCGTTCTCTTCAAATTGGCTGCAAGCGGCTCTCCTAGCGATCCAGAGATGGCAGCAATTGAACAACCTTCTGCCTCATTACCAACCTCGTAATTCTTAGTCTCTTCATTTTTCATCACCCTGTTATTCAATCAATGCGGATTTCTTAAAGAAGAGGTTTTGGATTTGTTAATCCTTTCAAGAATGTAAGATATGCATTCATATGTCTATTCTAGATAGAAAGTTAACTATTCTAGCAATATAAATCAAAGAGATTGAGAAAAACTCTCGATAGACCTAATTTAAATTAGGCCTTTGTTTGTATAATATTTTGAGACCCGATCGGAAATTTATAACAAACAAATATAGCCATGTAGAATAGAGAAAACATTTCATTTGTCGAAACCAGAAGCTTATCAAGTCAAAGTCAATAGAAATGTATGTAATGAGATATAAAGATTATTATTATTATTATTATATATAAAACAATGTTGAAACAAGAAAATGCATAATAATTGATTGTCTATTTTTTTTAATCTAATTTTAAAATGGAATATTTTGAATTGTGTTAATATCTGTAAATAAAATAAGCCTTTTATCTGTTAATTCATTGTTTTAATAATTGAGCTTTTTTAACAATCACTTAAATTATAAAAATAACTAATTAATATTTGGATTTAACATTTCTGGTTTGTCTTTACTCCCACATCAGAGGAGTCATTTGACAGATAAACTAATTTATAAGTTGTATTTGTCTTAAGTTGGTTTCCAACATTATGTAGACTCACCTCTTAATATTTTGTTTAAATGTAACTCTAGTTTGTCCATAATTGGCACTGATGATGGCCTTATAAAGACTGAGAGCTACTTTGACAAATAAACAAGTATTTATTACGTGGAGACAGTTTCTTTGAATACATTATTTCTCAAACGTTAGGTCAAAACGTACTGCCCTCTGCAGGTGTAGATTTGTTCTGAGGTTGTAGATTTGTTCTGCGGCTCGCTAGTGAGGGATTTCATCTTAAGCTTTTGCATATTATAATATGAAAAATAATAGTCACAATTCTCAAGTATAGACACAATGCTCAAGTTGCTTCAATGTTAACCAGAGGATAAATTTTGTATAAATATCCCCAGACTATGGAGAAGCTATGAGGATTCATAAAAATAAAATCTCCTCTAAAATAATTTGTTGAAATACACAAAATGAATGTAAGGAGTGCCTGGTATCTCTTACATGTTTCAATTAATTGTATTATAATTAATTTTATTTTATTTTATTACAATTAATTTTACAAACTTGTTATTATTATTAAGTTAAAATAGAATAATACTTATGCGTAATAGTGACGCATATGGTGTGCCATGCCCATTTCAGTGATACATTTCCTATCTGTGGCTGTATGACGAACGTAATGTTGTTTTTTTATGAGATAGGATATGGAGCGTGAGTGGAGTTCATCATTAAGGTAGAAGGAAAAGTCTCTCCACGTAAGAAAATTTTTATTAAAAAAAAAAGCAGCAGTGAAGCTAAGCAGCTTCACGAGTTTCTGGATTATCTTAATGGTTGTTTTCCGACTATTGCGTTCACCATAGAGATTGAGCAGGATAAGCGGTTGAACTTTTTGGATCTTAGCGTCATCAGAACATCTGATAGTCTGAGGTATGAAATCTACCGAAAGCCTACTGCCACTGATGCTGTTATACCTGCGGAATCTTGCCATCCTTGGGGCCACAAGCTGGCTGCTTTCAGCTCAATGATTCACCGTTTACTGACCACACCCTTGGACCACGATGCTTATGATAAGGAGGTTAGGACCATTAAGCTAATAGCTAACAACAACGGGTATTCAGANTATGTATGTAAAATTTAAAGTACAGTAGACTCTCAAATGTAAATAGTGCATAGTATTTAAGCAAAAGCAATAGTGCTTTTAAAGATTCCTTTTAAAGTTACCGAAAAACTACGTAAAAGGTCTATTAGCAGTTGTCAACCTACTTAAAAGCCACAGGATAACTTAGATTTAACATATTATTTGTTTTTTGAAAATTCTTCTCCTTAAGGCTATCTTCAGTTTAAGCTAAACGCTGAAGGACGATCAACAAAAGATTTTTGTGTTTATATAAAATATGTACACTATCTGATTTCACTACAGGATTTTTTGTACAGGCGATATTTCTGACAAAGCAACTCTTGAAAAAACTAACAAGCCTATCTTGTAGGGCTTGAAGTGAATTTTTTATCCGACCTCTCCAGCACCCTCTAGTGCCAAAAAAGGTGTTTTTGATAGTGTACTCTGTTATCGCGTACTTTTTTAAATGAAAACCAAACTTAATATAAAGTATCCTATCTTGTAGATGACACTTTTGAGATGGTACCCTACTATGAACTCTTTTTTATCCAAACCCCTCCCAGGGGAGTTTTAAGCCTCCAAAGAACACACTAAAAAGCACCAAGAGCTTGATTTGCGATGCACCTCGGACGGAATATTGTTGGTGCACATGGGAGTTTTATTTTTTACCAATGTTTGTTTGTTATTTATTTATTTTTTTTTTTTACCAAATTTGAATACAAAATTTGTATTCACACTTTTAAAATGCTCAGAAAAGGGTTAAAATAACATTTTAAAAAGTCAAAATTTCAAAACTTTTGGAGCATAAGGTCACAGTACAGGAACCTCTTTTTTAAAAATCAAGCACTGCTTAAGTATTTGCCTATGGTCAAAAATCAGATAAGACCTTCCAAAGTGTAAACTATGTGACAATTTACTGACTGTAAAACATCTAACTGACTGCCCTGCATTACAACAAGACGTAGATAGACATTTTGAAGACACAAATCTTACAACAATTTTGGAGGAAAATGAAATATCTGTACAAAAACTATTTACCTACATCAAGGACACTAACTTACTGACTAAACTATAAATCAACTAACTTTAAAATAAGCTAATAAACATATAAGTGTATGATAAAGGGTGTAAATGACCACGAGCAGTCTGTACACCCAATTAAAACAATAAATAAATAAATAAATGTAAAAGAAAATCACTTCCAAGGAAGTACTTTTTTCTCTCTTCTATGCCGCAATCAAAGGGTTAATATAAATCCCCAATATGAGAAAAAAAAATTAATTATTTAATCATATTCAGAACCTTAATAAGTATAATTTGAGAGTAGAATTCATACATTATTTTTATGACCCAACAAATATATATTTTATAAAAGTTAACTCTCACAAGTGAATTTTATGTAAAAAAAAAAAAAAAAATTATTTAAATTATTTTTAAAAAGTTTTCGGTATTTTTAATGTTTTTATTTCAAATTATTAGACACACTGCACTTTATCTTTTAATGTTTGGGGATTTCCATGATAGCTTATCAACAATTAGTGATAAAGACAATTATTGAAACAACTATATATTCACTTCGATAAGGTTTATTAAGAAAGAATACCACTTGCAATAATGAAGACTGTCAGGGTGTCATTAGATAACTAAGATATTGAGCACACTATCAATTAACTTAATGTTTATTTAGGTCATGCTCTTAAATTACTTACCATATCACTGTAGTTAAATACTGTCATATAAGGTCAAACAAACTTTTTTTTCATAAAATGGCATGGTTGACCAAACTCTATGCTTCTACCACATGAAATTTTAAATTTCTTAAAAACCACTTTTTTGTTGAGCTAATACAATAATTGGCTCTTCTTTAGCTTGTTACTCCCCTTATAAAAAAGCAAAAAGCAGAGGTGAGTAACAATCTGAAGAAGGTGTACAGAATGTTTTTCTTTTGACGGTTACTCTCCTTATAAAAGTGTGATATTCCTTTATCCCAAAGTTTGTTGAACTTAACACCCCCTTGTGTTCGTATTTATTTAGTCAAATTCTTTTGTATTCTAAAAAAAATAACAAAGGGGAGTAACAATCTAAAGAATTACCCAATATTTCCTCTAGATTTACTGATTATAAGAAGAAAAAAAGAAGAATTTATATTATTAGTCATGAAAAATTGAAATAGACTAAGTAATAAAAATAGTTTATTAATCATTTACATTTATTATTAAAATAAAAAAAAAAACAGTAATAAATTTATAAACCTTAAATTTATCTCCATTAGACAATAAAACCTTTTTCAAAACCATTGCCATAAATTATACAGTAATAAAAATATTTAGTAGAAGTATTTACTAAATAATTTGAAAGTATAAAGTAATAATAAAAGTATTTGGTTTTTAAAATTTAACTAAATTAATCATTATTAATTTTGACTTCTCATAATTATATATAAATGTAGAAATATATCCCATGATATGGGCACATCTAACAAATATGGAATCAAAAAGATAAAATTATCTTTTTTGAAATAAAATAATTTTTATTTCTAACTAATGATTATGTTAAGAAGTGGCAGTTCTGAAGAAACTCATTCTAATTCATCTTCCGAGAGTATATCTTTCCCTTACAGAACATTAGAAAAGACAACCTTTAATGATTAATTAGGAGATTAATCCATGTGATCTATTCTATTAGTATTTTCAGCTTGATACAGAGACAAGATGAGTCGAAGTTACGGTGTTAGCTATATTTGATATGACGCTGTCAGCAGGAGCATCGCTGCTGGCTAGTTTAGCTCCAGAGGGATCTACAGGGATAACACCAAGGAATGGGATGCAAGCGTGGCTTGCTAGGGATTCTCCTCCTCCGCTGGACCAGATATTAGTACACTCCTAAACAAACAACAAGCATCATCAATTAGTGGTAGTAGTGGTTAGAGGAGAAGGACAAATCACTTGTTCGAACCTAGCAATCAGACCACACTGGGCTCATTTTACTAACCCTGTGGTGGAGAGTTCTAGCCACTTCATACATTTGTACATTATACTGCCGAAGCGAGTATGGTGTGGTCATTAGTAAGCTATATAAGAGTTTGTCAAAGTGTCGGGGAAGATTCCCCATAAAGGGTGTCCCTTGCCCTGCTCCATCCTCGAACCGTAGATACAAATCACATCTCAAGACACGGATCGAACGTGGGGGGAAGAGAACCCCTCAGAACTTAAAAGATTAATAAGTCAAAAATATGTATGTAAAATTTAAAGTACAGTAGACTCTCAAATGTAAATAGTGCATAGTATTTAAGCAAAAGCAATAGTGCTTTTAAAGATTCCTTTTAAAGTTACCGAAAAACTACGTAAAAGGTCTATTAGCAGTTGTCAACCTACTTAAAAGCCACAGGATAACTTAGATTTAACATATTATTTGTTTTTTGAAAATTCTTCTCCTTAAGGCTATCTTCAGTTTAAGCTAAACGCTGAAGGACGATCAACAAAAGATTTTTGTGTTTATATAAAATATGTACACTATCTGATTTCACTACAGGATTTTTTGTACAGGCGATATTTCTGACAAAGCAACTCTTGAAAAAACTAACAAGCCTATCTTGTAGGGCTTGAAGTGAATTTTTTATCCGACCTCTCCAGCACCCTCTAGTGCCAAAAAAGGTGTTTTTGATAGTGTACTCTGTTATCGCGTACTTTTTTAAATGAAAACCAAACTTAATATAAAGTATCCTATCTTGTAGATGACACTTTTGAGATGGTACCCTACTATGAACTCTTTTTTATCCAAACCCCTCCCAGGGGAGTTTTAAGCCTCCAAAGAACACACTAAAAAGCACCAAGAGCTTGATTTGCGATGCACCTCGGACGGAATATTGTTGGTGCACATGGGAGTTTTATTTTTTACCAATGTTTGTTTGTTATTTATTTATTTTTTTTTTTTACCAAATTTGAATACAAAATTTGTATTCACACTTTTAAAATGCTCAGAAAACGGTTAAAATAACATTTTAAAAAGTCAAAATTTCAAAACTTTTGGAGCATAAGGTCACAGTACAGGAACCTCTTTTTTAAAAATCAAGCACTGCTTAAGTATTTGCCTGTGGTCAAAAATCAGATAAGCTCAAAGAAGATTAAAAAATAAAAATGTATTAAAATAAACTGTACTCAAGATGGAAGAGATTATCAATCAACTGATCAAATCTTAGCAACATAAAAAGAACTTAGCAATGTAGATGTCTCCTTAACCAGAAGTGAAAGAGGAAACAATAATGTAAACATCAATAAATTTAATGTAATATCTAATGTTCTATTTCTGCATGTTGATGTACCTTGCAATGAGGGCATACATATCCAGACATGTTTTCAACGAGACCAAGCATGTTGATACCTATCTTCTTACACAGTGATATCTCCTTTCTTACATCATCCAGAGCCACCTGCTGAGGTGTCGTCACCAGTACCGCTCCCACACTGCACTCCCTGTAATCCACAGTTTTTACATATACAATATAAGAATGTAGGAGCTTTCAGTAAGCATATAAGCAGTGGTGTAACTATGGACCCGTATTGCGGGCAGGCCCCTAACCAATGTGTTAATGGGACAGAGGGGCCCCTCTCTGTGGATAATAAAATCTAACTACCAATATTATCATATTAAGGGGCCCCCATTCAGTTCTGAAGGGGCATATCTATTTATTTTGTCTCATCAATTTTCTTTTGGAGGGGGCCCTTAAAAAATTCTTGTGGTGGGGACCCCAATGTCCTAGCTACACCACTGCATATAAGATATGTAAAAATATTATTAGACAGAATAAAGATAATTATCAAAATATGACTTGAATGCAAATGACGGTTTAATAAAATGTCACTTTACTGGACCAATTGCACAAGCAAAATTATATTGTTTTATATACTGCGAGACTTAAGCTTTAGCAATCACCTAATACCCTATGGGTAAATCTGTACTATTTGGCCCAGCAATTTCTAATTGTCCGATTTACTTGCATTTTTTTAAAAATTGTTCCTTTTAAAAAACACATATTAAAAACGATTCCAGTTGTACCATCTTGGTAAATTCAATAGTTTTTTTTTTGTAAAAAAAAAAAATACGTAAAAGTGAAGTGTTCAGTGCTGTTTACAGAAACAAAGTATTTTTAACGGCCGCTCCGCTCATTTTTCAAGAAAAACAACCCTGCTGCATATAGACCAGGTAGACGTCCAAATCGAATTACAAAATTCGTTCAACTATCACTTAAAATATCACTTCCTAAGAAATTGCCGGTTTCTGTACGATTAAGTTTAATTATTAAGTGTAATAGTTGCATATTCTTTTTCTACACTTCAAGACCTTTAAATTGATGTATAACATGCCATATAACTAAAACATGTTTTTAGTCGCCCGCCATATTGGCCGCCATCTTGAAAATATTACGTATGTTATTTTAATAGTTGCATATTCTTTTTCTACACTTCAAGACCTTTAAATTGATGTATAACATGCCATGGTAACTAAAAACTTTTTTTTTAGTCACCCGCCATCTTGGAAATATTAAGTGTAAAAACTTAAAAATTTGTCCAGTTGTCTCAAAAAGATGCACCTGTGTACCAAATTTCATGTTAATTTCATAGTAGTTTATGAATTGAATTGAGACAGAGCCGTTATGTAAGGTTCTTTTTCTACTTTGTATAGAAACCTAAAAGGAACAGTTTAAAAAAAATTGCAAGTAAATCGGACAATTAGAAATTCGGTGGGCCAAATAGTGCAGATTTACCATTTAAAGGATATATGAATTTACAAGAAGTGTATTTCTCCAACTTTAATTCGTCTAACTTTTTTTGACATCTAATTCAACAGAGGTTTGATAACATCGAACTTACTTAAGTTCAGTCATGACGGTGATGTGTTCATCTGAAGTACCAGGTGGAGTATCAACAATCAGGTAGTCTATATCCTGCCAGTAAACATCCTTTAAGAACTGCTTGATCAACTCTAAACAATATTTTACAATAGCCAATGAGTAAAAATATGAATTATTATAGTAATAAATAAATAATACCATCAATACTCTAATTTAGAAAAATCTAATCCAAGGATAAAGTTTACAAAGCTTGTGATGGAATGTACAGCAAGAAAATCTGGTTTCAAAATATGTATTTGATTTTGCACATTACTTGGTGGGATGTAAAAAGTGGACTGTATTTAAGCCTTGTTCACTAATGGTGGCACTAATGTCACAACACTCACTGTTAAGGCCGAAATACACGGCGACACTTTTGTGTCCCTTGCCCTGCTCCATCCTCGAACCGTAGATACAAATCACATC
>KZ651228.1:632395-642688 GCA_001010745.2 Gerris buenoi
GACAGACGACGGACAGACATTTTTTAAAAACCACTTTTTTGGACTCAGGGGACCTCAAAACGTGTAAATCCATCAAAATCTCAAAATCGAATTTTCGCGCCATCACAATACTTTCTCTTTATACGAGAAAGTAAAAAACAAATATACGAAAAAAGTTATGAGGGGTTTATTATAAATTTTTGCGTTTATTATAAATTTCATATTCTAACGATTTATCATCAAATTTATAACCCGATTTAATCCCATTACAAGCTTTTCAAAAAGCCAAATTGTTGTTCAATAAAAGGGCCTAAAAGTGGCAACTTGAAAGTTTGATACGCAAAATTTTTCCCCGGACCCCCCGGTTTTGAACCCCCAAGTTAATGTTTCACCAGCTGCCACTGACATCGCCGTGAGTTTTATATATTCGAGTTGGACCTCTACCTGATCTACTTGTATATGCAGGAGGGTTGTTTTTCTTCAGAAAGTAAGCGGAGCACCGCGAAGCGGCGATAAAAAATTCTTGGGCAAAATAAAATTAAGGTTAACAAAATTTAATTCTAACACATTCTTGTTTAACGTGTATAATTACGCATTATTTGGAAATATCGAAATATGGCGTCAATAATACAATCGATAGTACCGATTTGCGATATCTAGTAGGGGCATAGTACACTGCAGTTCTACCGTCTCCCTAAGACATTGAGACTCCTGGGGGCAGTTTTATATTTCATATTCCTTCATGTTAATAGTTGATTATATGGGATATGATCACAATTACATACAAAAGTGTGACATTCCTTTATCCCAAGGTACATTGCAATAATTATCCCGTCGTATTAATAGTAATTTAGCCTAAGGAATATAATATGCTACTCTGTATATCTCCTTTGACTCAAAATAACTATAAACACAAAGGGATGTAGGGGGGTGCTAAAGTAAAAAAGTATCATAAATGCTTCATATGGATAGAGATTAAAATTGAGTAATTCAGTGCTGTAAGTAAAATATTCGGCAAAGAAAACATTACATGTTTCATGAGGGACTTAGATACATACATATTAGTTCAGTCTTGTATATTATCGTCCGTCAGCGAAGGCAAAATTAATTAAATTTCATTATATCTCGCAATTTTGACTCTAAGCAGGACAGCCCTTCCACATATATTTAAAATGAAACAAACGAATGACCTTGAACTATCCCTATTATAATTTGTTCTATACCTACATTTAAAACACTTGCGCAGTCATCTAATTCTATTTATTTTTTAAAACTAGATGTCCAAGTCATAAGTAATGTCGAAGGTGCAAGGATTTCGATACAAGTGTGTGGTTTATATGTTGTGCAAGAGACATTTCTGTAAGTTAATTTGATTAAACGCATCATAGAACTTTGTAATTATTACCTTGAAACCTTTTTCTTTAAGTGCAAGAGCAAGTTTGGTACTGACAGTTGATTTCCCAACGCCTCCTTTGCCGGAGAGCACCAGAATAACATGTTTAACACCGGGTATCTCGACAACCATTATTAAAATAAACTAAAAAGTTTAAAAAAGACAACCATTCACAACTGATTAAAACACTTGTATGAGTACAATTACAACGACCAATTAATTACCTAGAGAAACTTCAATGAAATATATTAATATAAAATGAATATAAACTACCAAATCAAAATTTTGAGACTTCTTCAACTGATAACACAGTTCGGTATACTTTTTAATTTTATCAGTTGTCTGTATATAATTAATTAAATCAATGAAAGCTTAGAACATTTTATTCCAAAATACTAAATGCGCATGTTACTGATAAATATTTAAAAAATTGTTTATCTTTTCGAATATCTTCATCTTAATTTAAAAATATAAGCATTTTATTACATTACAAATATTTTTCTCTTCATTATTTTATGATTAGTTTAATATTTAATCAGTTTTTTTAGTTATTTTAACCTCTTTATATACTAATCACTTTTAAGTTCTCTCGTCTACATTTGTCAGGTAAAAATAAAAAACTATATTAATTTACAGCTTTTATAATATTTTAAAACGTTCTTTATACATTTTTTTGATTATTTCGATAGTTCTAACTCGGCGATCAGCTGGTGGGGATCGTTGGCCGATGCACAAAATGCGAGTGTACCTGCAACATGGCTGTCAGTATAAATTTGAAGGCGATAACATGAGGATCTCCCCTCTCGAGTGCTGTTCGGTCCCCGGTCCCGCGACTATTTACAACTCTCCGGTATCCCTAATCGATCACGGTTAACTGTACACCGATCAAAGGCTTAAAAACCACGTGAAAATCATTAGACGAGTAATCTTTCATTTACAGTCGGAAGAAACTGTTATCAATTAAGTTTTAAATAAATTACTAAATGGACTTGATAGCCAGCGTAACGAGCGATGTTTCTTCTAGGTAGGCTATTCCCTTTCTATTTTATTTGATTGTTATGCGTAGGTATTTTTAAAATATCGTCCTTGATAAAAATGAAGATTAAAAACCTACTTTTAAATTAAATATATTTATTAGTTGAATTGTTATCCTTAAAATCCACTTTACTATTGTCTACTTGACCTAAAACCCTTGATTTGATGATTTATATAGTTTTTATTCATGGTATTAATAAAATTTGTAAAGTTTATAAAACAGCTGTTGAATAGTACTGTGATGTGTAGATTGATGGAAATACTGTTTTAGTTTTAAAGTTAGAAAATGTACACTCAAGAGATTGGCACAGTTTTGCAGATGTAGGTGAAGGAACCACTCCTTGCTGGCACTCGACAAGCCCTCCCTCCGCCGTGTGCTAAACTTGATTTATTATAAATATGACCTCGGTACAATATGACTCCTTAGCTATTTTATCTTGTTAACTCCGGCTATTGTTATTTACTGAATTTTAATCTGCCGTCTCAATGATGATTAGCCACGAAAAAGATAATAAATCATATATAATTTCCCGGAAATGTCAACACTATTGTTTAAAAATGAATTGTTTCTCACTTGATTAAGATATCCTTTGACTTGGCCGTAAATCACAATTAAAAATAATCATTATTTTAAAGTGAATTGATTCCGCTTGGATTTTTTGTAATCATAATTAAAACAAAAATTCTATAAATACGTTTTTTAGGACTATTTTCAGTTGCGTATTTATCTCTTTTTCTCGACTGACATTTGTTTATTATGTTAAAAGTATATACAATTTGTTCTCAGTTGAAAGTTGCATTATTTGGGCGCACTTTTTTCCTTTAGAAGTAAACATTTTCTTACTGATTTAAATGATAATTATGTACATTATTGTCTTTGTTTCCTGATACAATTATGACTTAAGAATTTGAGGTGGTTTGTAGAAGAGATGGTTCTACAAACTTTCTTCAAAGGAATATGAACTCTTCTTTGAACAAGTCATACGTACCTATTTTTTCAAATGTTTAAAGCATACAAATTTACTGTAAGGAATGTAATCTCTCAAGTGTGTAAATCAAGCAGAATTATGCCGCCAAGCATTTTTCGACCATATTATGTCCTTTAGTTTAGCCGATGTTGAATATAATATAAATCTTAATGAATTTAATTTTAAATGATCATTTAATTTTAGGTAACTCTAGAGATGATCTTCATTATGTTATAATCATAAATATAAACAATTTAATTGTCATTTGTTTATTACAATTAGAGTTTACTCTTATAGTGTGAGTAAATTGGAAGAGGAGCCAATGAAAGCTGATATTGACATCTCAAAGGTTGGTTTGTCAACCAGGCAAAGATGTCACAGTTGGAAGAGTGTGGCCCTAAGGATTAGGAACTACCTAGTGGCTTTATTTTGTTCTCACATAGGTCGGCCAACCTGAGATGTTACAATAAACTAACGCTGTTGTTTTGTTGGGGAGGGGGGATCAATTTTTGGGGTATTATTCAAAGTTTGTGGGATTTTTCAAACATTCCAAGTTATGTCTAACAGTTTTTGGAAAGTGTTTGTACCACAGGCCTTAGGGGGGGATGGGTATTCGTGTTTCATACCCTTCCGTTTGCGAAAGTAAAGGATTGACTGGACTTATTCAGTCAGTTCCTCTTTTGCTGCATGATGTAGAGCAGTGGTTCTTGACCGGGGGTCTCGAAAGGTAGTTAGGTACTATATATATTATATTTGGAGATTTTAAGGTGGCTGTGGGTGCCAAAAGGTTAAGAACCTCTGATGTACAGTAATGGAACAACTAGAGTTAGTGCGTTGACAGCGCGGGAAAAAATAGCAAATGGGGGGACGAGCCAATGAGAGCTTGAGATTTTCCCGGACAAAAGGTCGGGCCAACTAGGCAAAGATAAATGTCTCTAGTGGAGGGGAGAGGCCATCTGGATAAACGCTGCCCCACCCCTATCCACAGACCTAGTGGCTTTATTTTTTCCCCCAGAGAGGTTGACCAATCTGTGTGTCACTTAATTTCCCGCGCTGTCAACGCACTAACTCTAGTTGTTCCATTACTGTAGAGAATGATGCACGTTCCGTGCTTGGTGAAGAGATATTTCTCTCTTGACTAGGTTTATTAGCTATTGTTCATCCATATATTTTTTCTTCCTTCACTTCTGGCTTCCTGTAATTTTTTGGGGCATCCTTAGGTTGTCAATTCTTTGCACTTGGCCAAACCTTCGTAAATAGGTTTTTTTCACTGAGTGCAGTGCAGGATGGGTTGAACTTCTTAAGGTGGTGACACACTTGACATTCACTTGAATATAATGTATCCATCTCTCAGTAATAATATTCAGGTTCGGACTATACTTTATAACTATACTTAATACTACTATGTAACAATAATTCTTTTCTGTCACTATAATTGTACTCTTTTTTTATTTTTTGTCTACTGATTTGGCTTTAGGTTATTACAGGGTGCGATATGAATTTATATATGGTGGGTCTAATGATATAAAGATAAGAAGTGGAATGCCTATTTGGAAGTAAGTAAATGGTTCTCCCTTTATAGACTTCTAGTTAAAAAAAAATGAGATATGGTAATTATTTGCCATTTTTAATTAACATCTAATTATTAAATAAATAAACAAAAACTGACTGGGTGACAAGTTAATTGTGTTGATAGCAAGTATATCACCAATTTTATCATTAGGATTCTGAACAAATTGCTTTTTTTACCTTACAATTATACACCTATCATGGATCCTATTTACGCCTATCACTTGATTAGATGTTTTAAATATACAAATAAATATTTAGAAACTAACACTTTAAAAAAAAAAATTAATTACCAACTATTAATTATTATTATTATTGGAAAGTGAAGTCTTTTCTTCCAATTAATGCAGACAATGGCCATCAGAAATTTCAAACTTTCCAATGTTTTGTTTTGGATTTGTGTGTTTTACAAAGACAATCTGTGTGTGTTTAGGGTTGAATTTTATTACACTTCCTCTTTTTCATCTTCGTATTTTTTTCTCACTACTTGCTTCTAGGACTCTCTAAGGTAACTGCTTTCTCTCTCTCTCTCTACAAATTTTTGTAGCCAAAGCGTCTTAAGCATATTATTTTATATTTGAGGTGTTTTTAGTGTGAAGAGGTGAATTCCTTTTTTTTATCCTCCTTGTTTTTCTACATATCCTCTTTGGTAATAGCATATTAAGAGTTTAAATAAGTATAGCATATTAAGTACCGTAAAATCTCGTGTATAATACGCACTTTTTTTACCTCTTTTTCCTTCCAAAATGGGGGTGCGTATTATACACGAGTGACAAAAAAATACTTCGTTTACAACTTAAATTTTACCTCAATAATTGAAAAATACTNTAACATTAATAGACATTGGTCTTCTAATTTATTTCTTAGGATTTGAAATTAATTTCATAGCTGAGTATTAGGATTATTTGTCGTTCCGGTCTTATAAGTACATCAATATTTAAAATTATTTTTCATTTTTGGCATAAGGACACATTTTTTAATTTAAATCAAATTATAATTATTATTAACACTGGGAGACAGACAGAGAAAAATAGACACCAGCGCTGGGACTTGAACCATGGGCCTCTACATACGATAACTAGTCCCGAATCCAAGCTTTCAATATTTCTACAAGTATAGCAAGTTAATATTTATGACATTATAACTAGACCGATTCGGACTAGTTATCGGTTACGGCTGAGAAAATCATTCTCCTGCGTAGCTCGGTTGGTAGAGCGCTACACTGGAAATGTAGAGGCCCGTGGTTCAAGTCCCGATTCTGGAGTCTATTTTTCTCTGTCTGTCTCCCAGTGTTAATAACAATTATAATTTGATTTAAATTAAAATTTAAACTTTCCGTATTATGAATACTACCAAAAACTTAAAAATTACATTTTTTTATGTTGATCCAGCATCATCATGATCATGGATTTTATATCTATATGTGGCATCTGAAGATTATTGGAGTTAACATCATGTGACTTTTCACTATACTTCTTAATTACTTAATCTACTTATTCAGGCTCTGGCTCCTCAAGGTCTATTAGTAGTAAGGTCCTAGTACTAGTACTAGATGGCTAGGACGAACCACTTGTACCACCTAGCAATTATGTTATCTTTTAGGTCCATTTTACTAGCCCCGTGTTAGAGAGTGTCAGACACTTCATACATCATACCTCTGTACATTGTACCACCGAAGCGAGTATGATGTGATCAATAGTGAGCCATATAAATCAGAGCATCACGGCAAGGGATTGAACCTACAACCTCGCACCGCTCTTGATTCAGTGATGGCTGAGCAGACGTGGTAGTAATTTAACCCACACAGGGTCGCACTGGCTCTCTCAAGATCTATTATATCACGGATGAAATGGAAGTAGAAGAACTGAGTGTGTTTCCAATTATTGTAATACGATTTCCATTGGGAGATTAATAACTCGGTGTTCATCAGCATCTAAAATATGTGGTTTTTTGCTAAAAACTTATTTTTATTGTGATATCTATAAGTACTTCAGACTTATAATTTATAATACAAGTTAAATTAATTAATTTAATAACGAGACCAAATTAAAATTAACAGAATCTATCTGTTCGAAAAATAATTGAATAAAATGTATTGAAAACAAACAAGGCAGGTTGCCTAACACAAACTTTTTTAACACAATAAGTCTATACATATCGGTCAAAAAAGCCCCCCCATGTTTTCCAACAAACATTTTCTTTAAACATTGGTGAAATCAAAATGTATTGCCAAGACTCTTAATTTATCAATAGTTATTGGCATTGTGCCACCTGAAGGAGATTTGCTCAATTCAATTATCTCTAGCCATAAATCAGTTTTGGTTCGGTTTAATTTTGGATTTTCATTAAATAATTTTTGCAAATTCAGTCTGCACAGGATTATTTATTTATGCAGTTAATTATATTATATTCAGAAGTTAATTAAGTTTTTAGTCAGGAACATGTGACCTGTTATAGGTAAATGATGCTTATGCAGCGCAGTATACAGGAATTATGTAACACAAATAGACATTGGTCGTCTAATTAATTTTTTAGAATTTGAAATACATTTCATAGCTGAGTATTAAGGCCCCCCACACACGGTCAAAATGTTTGCACAAACATCATGTTTGACGTGTATGGCCTAAATTTGCTCGATATCAGGTTTGCACAAACATTATGTTTGCGCAAAATGTTTGATCGTTTATGGGGGCCTTTAGAATTATTTGTTGTTCCGGTTTTAACATTTTCCGTACATAAACATTTAATATTATTTTTCATTTTAGGCATAAGGACACATTTTTTTATGTTCATCCAGCATCATGATCATGGATTTTATATTTATATGTGGCATCTGCAGATTATTGTAGTTCACTTTTCATACATCTAATTCACTAATTCTATTTATTCACTATACTTCTAAAGAGCTATCTAAAGGCTTTGGCTCCTCAAGGTCTATTAGTAGTATGGTCCTAGTACTAGTTCTAAACGGGTAGGACGAACCACTCGTTCGAACCTAGTAATTATGCCATCTTTTAGGTCCATATTACTAGCCCTGTGTTAGAGAGTGCCTGCCACTTCACTCATAATACCTCTTTACATTGTACCGCCGAAACAAGTATGATGTGATCATTAGTGAGCCATATAAATCAGAGCATCACGGTGAGGGACCGAACCCACGACCTCGTACCGCTCTTGATTCAGTGATGGGTGAGCAGACATGGTAAGCAATTTAATCCACACCCCCACGCTGGCTCTCTCAAGGTCTATTATACCACAGATGCAATGGAAGTTGAAGAACTGAATGTGTATCCAATTATTGAACGAGCATAGTGAGTTCTTTATTTCAGAGACTTGGGATTTGAAAAGTTTGTATGTTTGTTTGTCCAACGATAACTGGAGTAAAAATTGACCAATTTCAACGAATTTTGGCACAAAGATGCATCTCAGCATTTGTGACAACTGTATAGTTTTTGGAAATCTTACACTAAATATTTTCAAGATGGCGGTCAATATGGCGGACGACTAAAAAAAATTTTTTAGTCGGCATAATGTGTTATACATAANAGGCTAAAAGATTAACTTGTATACAAAATTCTAGCTTGATGTTAGTCAGATACTTTTTTGCACACTATCTCCTGGACTATCAACAATTTGATTGTTAATTTTTAAATCACTAAAAATGGCAGATAAGGATTGATTACTAGAGAAGGGAAACCTGTTTTACCCTTGCTCCTTATCATGTAGTTGTATTAACTGGCAGATCCCTTCATCCTGTAATAATCACCTCATGTTGTATGAATTGCTCATAATGTTGACCTCAACATGTTATTTAATTCAATGGATAACCAATCCCTCCTATTTAACTTTAGTTCTTTGCATCTTATTTGACGTCTAATTTTCTTTTCCAGAGGATATTGATGGAGAGATGCAGGTGGATACAGAGGAGGGTAGGAAACTCAGCCTTAAGTCTTTTGACTTTGAAACCATTTCAACTAAGAGTGCTCATCTCATGGGCTCCGAAGGGAAGGAGTATGATGCTGAAATCATCAAAAGTATGTTGTGTTTTTTCTCTCTCTCAACAAACTAGAAATTAAATACTCTGTTTATTAATTTTACTAATAAAGAAATAAGGAAGACAGATAAATAACACACCCCACCTCTGGGAGCTAAGACAGAGAAATTATTTTCACCTGTGTTGTTTTTGAGTTTCCGTTATGTTCTATATTTTTTAAATTTCTGTAATTATTCAAGAACTACTGATACACATTGATTTATTTTTATTATTGGTTTAGAAAATCATTATTTACTGAATAAAATCATAGAGTAAATTTTACCAGTTTATTGTAATACTCTTCCATATATTAGTGATGCGGTGCATAAAGAAATTTTGTACCAGGAAAAATTGTTTGGCAAAAAATTACATATTCTTAATCTGCCTAAAAAGAGCTTTAAAATTATATGTAACATGCCTTATAATGAGTTCAACTCCCTTATTTCGGTCCATATTTGTTTTCAATTAATAATTTGTAATAATAGTTACACTTTTTTTTCTTGCTACTTCAGACCTTTAAAACGGTGTTTAACTTGTCAAGCTGACTAAAACCTTTTTCTTAAAAGGTATCATATCGGACATATTACGGTGTCATATTGGGCATATTACGGTGTCATATTGGGCATATAACGTGTGAAATTACAAAAATCAAATCAGTACTTGTTAATTAGGAGCTCTCCTTTAAAGTTAAAGGTGGTTAGAGGAACCACCTCTCTACTAAACTATACAGTAGTTTCAAATGCTGAGATTCACACTCGTTTGCCGGGATTTCATTCAAATCTGTCAAGTTTATGTAAGTTTTTGTTAGACAAACAAACAAAAATACAAAATTTTAAAATTCCCAACTCTCTGAAATGAAGGACTCACTTAGGGTTGATAAACTGATCAATTTTCCTTTAAATTTTGAGATAAACTGTGAACTTGAGAACATGGTAGGAGCAAATGTATGTAATCTTAAATGCAACTATGTAAATCATCGTTTGATTTTTATTATTTTTATTTTTAGAAGAGGAAACAGCAAGCTTGGAGAAGCAGAGAGAAACCCTGAACGCAAAGCTTGGATTAGAAATGTGTTCTAAACTCGGCATCAACACTGACAACCTTTATACCAGCGAAGATCTAAAGATCACTATAGTTGAACAGAACCACTCGGAAAAGGTAGCATTATTTGTCCGGTTTAAAATCTCATTCGAAATATGATTAGAGGTGTCTTTGTATTTTATTTATTATGGAGGGAGTCCATTGCTCATATATGTAACAGTAATTTTGCTTGCAATTTTTTTTTTTTTTTTTTTTTTTTTTTTTTTTTTTTTTAA
>KZ651228.1:646037-667474 GCA_001010745.2 Gerris buenoi
AACTCCCATTTGCGTGAAAACCGTACGACGTACAAATAAATGTTATATACATAAATTGTAGGTTATTTTCTCCGTTTTATTTTAGTACTAGACCACTTTTTGCGTTAATGGATTGCTTTGCAAGTTATAAGCTGAAAACCAATAAAAATCTTTTTTTGTAATAGTTTTTCGATGATTTCTCATATTTGCCGCGGGAAATTTTGTTGGACAACTTCAGATTCGTGTTCAGCACTCCAAAAAACATAAAGTAAACCACAAACAACAATTACACCAGAACTTTCTACTTCAAACTACCATTTGACTGGACTATAGATTAAAGTTTGTTTTCATCTGATAACCCAAAAAGTAAAGAAGTAAGATAAAAAGAAAAGAGAGGAAGACACAAAATCAAGAGATAAAAATGCAATAAGACTGAAGATGAACTAAAGAAAAGATTGTAAAAGGAGACGATACGTACAATTAAATAATGAACAATTAAAGAATTAAAGAAACTTTAAACCAAAGACAACCAGAGAAGACAAAATATATATACTGTAAAAAAACTCAATGTGCTTAATTATTTATGTACCTGAAATCAAATAAAGCCTACTGAAGTTATTGTTAACAAACCGATTTCGTGCTTAAGTGACTGTAGCTCTGAAACACTGTGAGCTACAATGTTCGGGTTTGTGCCATCAGTTTTTCTGACAAAAGTTCTAAACAAATGCCGCAAACTGAATCTCAATACGAGGTCTTAAAGCGATGTTATAAAGGTTTTAAGTTCCAAACGTACGTACATACATACATACATGTATATGAAACAAATTTTAATGATATCCCTGGGTTCGTAAGAATCCTCATTCACAGAGATCTCAGAATCACATTTTGGAGGAGAGAATCACCATACTTCCATTTTCATGGAGGTAATAAGTGAGGGAACGTTAACTAAATAATAAAGTATCTTTAGACTAAAGTGCTCTAAGTGGCTTTTCCTTGATTGAAATAATAAGGTCAAAGCTTTCAATTGCATATTTTAATATCTGTGTATGGGAGGTAAAGGGCACTATCTCCATTATTTACGAAATTGAGGTTTTAACAGTTTCTCTGGTTTTAACTCTTTTTTAGAGTTTCAAGTATATGATGTCCTAAAACTAAATCTCACGGATTTAGCCAGTTGGAAAAGTCACTATGAACCAACATGCTGGGGAGGTAAAATAAGTAAAAAAAATCATTAAACTAGCTCTCCCGAAAAATTTAAATTTGGCACATAGTGCCCTTTACCTCCCATACACAGAACTGTACTTTATATGTTTATACATGATGTATGATTAATCCATGTGTATTTTTTAGATGTCATCGGCACATCAGGGCTGGTTGGAGGATGTGGCTCTCAGACTGGTCTGTGTACTCACTCTCGACAGGTTCGGGGATTTTATCAGTGATCAAGTTGTTGCACCTGTCAGGGAAACCTGTGCTCAAGCTTTAGGTATTTATAATCTAACAATGTAATAAATAATCAGTAGTGTGATTTTTTTTTATTGTTATTTTGTACATATATGTACATACAAAAAAAATTGTTTTACCCTTTGACTGCAGAGGTATCACCAGGTGATACCGCATGGTTTGGAAAGGTGTGCGTTATTTAAGAGAGGGGAACAGGTTCTTTAGCTGTGCGACCGCCTCAGAGATAGACCCAACATCATTTCACTCGTTTACTCCTCCTGCTATGCTGGTTTGCAGACCTCTTTTTTTCAAACCCACAACACTTTAGCCCCTGGATCCAGGGGCTAAAGTCTAAGGGAAAGGTCCCGCAGTCAAAGGGTTAATGGATTTGTTTTTCTATGAATTTTAACCATTACAGAGGATGTATTTTTTTTGTTCAGGTTCAGTTACTCTTCACATGAGTGAGAGCGGTGTGGTGGATTTGGTAAAGATTTTACTGAAGCTATTGAAGCATGCTGACTGGGAAACAAGGCATGGAGGCCTCCTTGGTATCAAATATACCTTTGCAGCAAGGCAGGTTAGTCCCAATTATTCTTTACCATTCCCTAGATTGGTAATTTTTTACATCATAATCAGACTAATTAAGTGTAACTTGCTTGTTTTATTACGGAGAGACTTATACTTGTATTAGAATCTAATATAGAACTAATATAAGAACATATGTATTTTTTTAACATATTTATGTATCATTACAGGAGATGCTGGAAAAATTGCTGTCATTATGCCTCGATGGTCTTCACAGCGCCCTAAAGGACAAGGTAGATGATGTGGGAGCAGTAGCAGGAGCTGCTTTGTCCCTGGCAGTAGGTCCCCTCACCCAGCTATATCCCGAGAGAGCTATGAGTGTTTTTCACACACTGGCTACTCATATTCCTGAACTAGATGACCTCACTCCTGCAGCTAATACCTTCGTACCATTAGTAGTTCAGCTTCTCAATCATAAACACATCTCTAGTCAACTTAGGTAAATCTCTTGTTGCACTTATCAATAAAAATACCTTGTACTAGTACTAGAAGGGTAGAACGAACCACTTGTTCGAACCTAGCAATTAGGCCATTTTTTGGGCCCGTTTCACTAGCCTTGTGGTAGGGACTTCCAGCCACTTCACACATCATACCTCTGTACATTGTACCAACGAAGCGAGTATGATGTGATCAATAGTGAGCTATATAAATCAGAGCATCACGACGAGGGATCGAACCCATGACCTCGTTACCACCTTTGATTCAGTGATGGCTGGGCAGAAGTGGCGAGTTGTAAAGTTGTATCATATAAGAATCAAAACTAGTTGGATCAGAGGATGGTTTGGATTCAAAGCACAGTTCTCTCATTGGTCCACTTCCCTTACAGAGAGAATGACGGACTGCTCTGGTTGTGCAAGAACTATGGTGATGTTTGTGCCTTGCTGTGTGGCCATTATTTCTTGTGACAAGAAAATAATATTATCAATGATGTTTGTTTTAGTGTAAGTGATGAAGTGGAGAAGCTGGTACAACGGGTCTGGTCACTTTTAGAGCATAATAACTCAAGTGTGCGGAAAGCAGCCCTTGAAACTCTTAGTGCTTTACCAGCCTATAATGACGTAGAACTGCTGAAATGTTCCCTCAAGCACATCTTCCAACGAGCTCTGTTTGAGCACTGCCCCTCCGTAATAGCTATTATAAAACAGGTACCAAAATTATGTTTTATGTCTCGTTTGTCAATTTTACTCTTTATTTTATTATCAACTTATAGTGTTTGTTGTTCTGCTAACATAGGCTTTGGGTTAATTTTTTGGAGAGACAACTATAAAGTAGTTGTGACTAAATAAAATGTTTATTGATTTGTAGGTATGGTGTGATGTGATAAATAAGAGTGATCTGTCAGAGGTTCTACTGGCTGCCTGTCCGTCCATGACTCATTGGCTGTGCCTTGCTATGCAACCAGCCAGACTGCCCTTTGAAAGTGCCCTACTGCTTAGAGCAAAGCAACTCAACAAGGTACCTAGTATCCTTAAACTTCTAGTAATACTCCTCAACTCAACTAGGTACCTAGTATCCTTAAACTTCTAGTAATACTCCTCAGATCTTTCCTATAACCAAGGGTAATATAGATACTAAAAACAGTAGCGGATAAAATGGAAAGAACTACAATATAAAGGGTGACCCCCAAGCTGTGTTCTTATCTGGCACTTCACTTATATATGTTTTATAATTTGTGCAACTCTTGTTTATAGGATGGTAAGAGCAGAGTGGCCTGTGGAGACTCTCAGGACATCGGAAGTGAGTTCAAAGTAACAGAACTCAAAATGTATATAGGAGGTAATGAAACCATACCCGCTGACCAGAGAGAATCAAATGCTCTATCTGCAAGATACCTCACATCTCAAATGCTTGGTAATTATCCACTTTAGTGTCGCCTCGGGGTAATTTTTTTTTAACCTTTAGGCCTAATTTAATTGAATTCGGCCCAATACTTTAGACTCCACCCATCTCAGATTAGAGATGTCTAAAAATATTTTTAAATAACACTTTTTTGGGCTGAGGAGACCTTAAAACACGTTTATCAAAATCATATTTTTGTGCCTCTCGATTACTTTTTAATAAGTTTGATAAATAAAGAAATGTTGAACTCTAAAGAGAAGTCAAAATTTAAAGCAATTTGTCCTTAAGGTGCGTTTACACCTTACACTTCTCTCCGGCAATAAATGTCAAGTGTCAGACAGAAATTGCTTCGAGTGTTTACATCTGAGAGAAATTGCTTGAGATTTGTGTCGGAGATATATGTCTGACACTTCTCCCAATGCTTAAGTTTGCAATAAATGAAGGTCAACTTCCGCGATATCTCTCAGAGGAGTNGACTGTCACTCTCCTTATAAAAAACAGAAATGTGATATTCCTTTGTCCCAAAGTACATTGGACTAAACATAATTTTGTCTTAATAGTTATTTAGTTAAAGTCATTTATATTCTAAAAACACATAGGGGAGTAACAATCTAAAGAAGTACCTGTTTCGACCCTCTCTAAGGTCATCTTCAATCTTTATTTGTTATAAAGTCGTTCATCTTGTGGTATTTAAAAAAAAAGCTATCTCTGTGTGAGAGTGTCAAATAATTTACAAAGTGAAATTTAAAGTTATTTTTGAAAAACAATTAGAAAAAGTTACAAATCTCCAATTTAAAAATTAGGTAACAGAAATTAAAAATAATATGATATGGAAACTGGTTGATTAATAAATAATAATTAATAAAAAAAAAAAAATAACTACAATAAATTAAAAAGTCTGTTCATAAACTTAATGTTTTTATGTATTTGGTAATGTGTAAATTCAGGTCAGTGTCTAGAGCATTATCTACTTCTGAAATTATATGTGAATGTTCATTGCGGACATAATACGTAATTATATACTTTAATCCTTAACCTAAGAGAATTAAATAATAATAATTTAAGTAGTCAATCCTTAATTTGTTCTCCTATTATACTAAAAGGTAATTGTTGATGAATGATTGAGATAATGTTAACATGGTATTTATTCATTGAATAAGCTAATTGCACCCATTTCCTTGTTTGACTGAATTCTTTACTGATTAGATCACTCCAGTTGTGTAACATCTCCCATGTTAATACGTGCACAAGTTGTTAATGAGTATGGTGCTATTATTATCCTTGGGAGGTCATCCAGATTTGAGATAATAGTCCTCTATCATTAAGTTTGAAACACTGACTTATCTGCTATTCTATCTGGCACGTGTAACAGTCATTACCTGTCTAGTTTGCATAGTTTATTTATATTATTAATGTTTACTTTGTTCCAGATGAATGTGAGTGAAGTAGTAGGGCTGAGTATGAGAGAAATGAATCGAGCGCGTAGGAAAGCCAAGCAGGCTCTGATGAGACAGAGATCCGCTACCAGCAGTTGTCAGGATTCTGACGGCACTCAATTTGATCAACCTGATAAGAAAAGGATCAAATTGGAACACCAGTCTTCTGTCGGTCCCTCTGATAATCTACCCTCTGACTCACTACCCACACCTGATAACACCGGCTACTGGCCTCCAGAAGTACTTCCATTTTTACTTTTGCATCTATTTCTTCAATCGGTTATTTACCTGAATTCGTGATCTATAAGCAGCCACTTCTCGGATTATTATTACAGAGAGTATGACTGTATGACAGATCCAAAAGGAGGTGGTTCGACAAATCTAAGAAGCCTGAGAAATAAGAGCATTGATGGAGTTCATCTTAATAAATACAAAGAACTGTCTCTCCACGGAAAATAATATTTATTTATAAAGCAGTTTTCGGCTTTTAAAAAGCCATCATCAGTACCTATAAACAAACACTAAGCCATATAACTCACTAACATATAAATAAACCTACAAAAATAAAAGATAAATATATAATAAATATCAAGCTAAGAAAATCAAGTAAATACATAAGATGATAATTAATCAAAATGAAGTTAGAGAAATATCAATTAATAAACCAAAGAAAAAGTTAAGATATTACAAAAAACTAATTGATAAATGCTTAAGATAGAGATAAAATTAAATACTAAAAATAAAAGCTAAAGATAGAATCAAAGAAATAGTAATTAAAAAAGAACCTACTGATATTGGAAGAACTAGAGTCACATTATTAAAAATATGTTGTGGGCGAGTCCTACAATGTCGGAACCTAACGTAAGACTGATTGTAGTAAATAGAAGCTCCAGTTAAGGTTCTTTCATTTTTAGTATTTAACTAGCCGGATTGGTGCGCTTCTCGCACCTTATTTGCTAGAAGTTGGCGCTGTGTGTAAATAATAATTAAAACAATATGATTAATATATCTTTATTGTTACATAACTTTGTATTTTAGTAAAAGTAGGTTGTTATTTTTTTATGCATTTTCAATTATTCTATTTTATACTAACTACAATTTTCAATTTTAGTTACAATAAGTCTATATAACAAATTTAAATCCACTGGAAGCTAAGATAATAGTATCTGGTTAAATCTAATATGGCAGCCATATATTGAAGTGAAAGTACCTTTAATTTTCGTCTTTAGCTACCATAGGTCTATGTACCAAATTTCAGATCTCTAGGTCTACTTGAAGCTGAGATAATAGAATATGAATAAATCCAAGATGGCAGCAGTAATTCAATATGGCGGCCATATATCGAAATGAAAATGGCCTTACTTTTCTATTTATGGTACACTCTATCTATGTACCAAATTTCAGATCTCTCTGTCAATGGTAAGTAGGAGAATTACAGATGAATAAATCCAAGATGGCGGCTATAATTCAATATGTCGGACACATATCAAAATAAAAATGGCCGGACTTTTCTATTTATGGTACGCTCTATCTATGAACCAAATTTCAAATCTCTATGTCAATGGGATGTAGGAGAATTCGTGATCAGTCAGTCACTGTCACTCTTAGTTTTATATATTTAGATTTTATCTCTTGTTTGTCATAAGCAGTGATGATGGCTTTATAAAAGCTGAAAGATGCTTTGATAAATTAACAAGAAATTTTTTGTGGAGACTGTTTCTTTGTATTTATAAAGCTAAGAAGGATCTATAGTCTCTTGGTATAAGAAACTGGGTAAAAACTTTAGCCCAAGATATAGTTAGATGACGAGCAAATGTTTGGAAGGCCTATCCCCCCCCCCCCCCCCCCCCCNCAAGGCATGGAGGCCTCCTTGGTATCAAATATACCTTTGCAGCAAGGCAGGTTAGTCCCAATTATTCTTTACCATTCCCTAGATTGGTAATTTTTTACATCATAATCAGACTAATTAAGTGTAACTTGCTTGTTTTATTACGGAGAGACTTATACTTGTATTAGAATCTAATATAGAACTAATATAAGAACATATGTATTTTTTTAACATATTTATGTATCATTACAGGAGATGCTGGAAAAATTGCTGTCATTATGCCTCGATGGTCTTCACAGCGCCCTAAAGGACAAGGTAGATGATGTGGGAGCAGTAGCAGGAGCTGCTTTGTCCCTGGCAGTAGGTCCCCTCACCCAGCTATATCCCGAGAGAGCTATGAGTGTTTTTCACACACTGGCTACTCATATTCCTGAACTAGATGACCTCACTCCTGCAGCTAATACCTTCGTACCATTAGTAGTTCAGCTTCTCAATCATAAACACATCTCTAGTCAACTTAGGTAAATCTCTTGTTGCACTTATCAATAAAAATACCTTGTACTAGTACTAGAAGGGTAGAACGAACCACTTGTTCGAACCTAGCAATTAGGCCATTTTTTGGGCCCGTTTCACTAGCCCTGTGGTAGGGACTTCCAGCCACTTCACACATCATACCTCTGTACATTGTACCAACGAAGCGAGTATGATGTGATCAATAGTGAGCTATATAAATCAGAGCATCACGACGAGGGATCGAACCCATGACCTCGTTACCACCTTTGATTCAGTGATGGCTGGGCAGAAGTGGCGAGTTGTAAAGTTGTATCATATAAGAATCAAAACTAGTTGGATCAGAGGATGGTTTGGATTCAAAGCACAGTTCTCTCATTGGTCCACTTCCCTTACAGAGAGAATGACGGACTGCTCTGGTTGTGCAAGAACTATGGTGATGTTTGTGCCTTGCTGTGTGGCCATTATTTCTTGTGACAAGAAAATAATATTATCAATGATGTTTGTTTTAGTGTAAGTGATGAAGTGGAGAAGCTGGTACAACGGGTCTGGTCACTTTTAGAGCATAATAACTCAAGTGTGCGGAAAGCAGCCCTTGAAACTCTTAGTGCTTTACCAGCCTATAATGACGTAGAACTGCTGAAATGTTCTCTCAAGCACATCTTCCAACGAGCTCTGTTTGAGCACTGCCCCTCCGTAATAGCTATTATAAAACAGGTACCAAAATTATGTTTTATGTCTCGTTTGTCAATTTTACTCTTTATTTTATTATCAACTTATAGTGTTTGTTGTTCTGCTAACATAGGCTTTGGGTTAATTTTTTGGAGAGACAACTATAAAGTAGTTGTGACTAAATAAAATGTTTATTGATTTGTAGGTATGGTGTGATGTGATAAATAAGAGTGATTTGTCAGAGGTTCTATTGGCTGCCTGTCCGTCCATGACTCATTGGCTGTGCCTTGCTATGCAACCAGCCAGACTGCCCTTTGAAAGTGCCCTACTGCTTAGAGCAAAGCAACTCAACAAGGTACCTAGTATCCTTAAACTTCTAGTAATACTCCTCAACTCAACTAGGTACCTAGTATCCTTAAACATCTAGTAATACTCCTCAGATCTTTCCTATAACCAAGGGTAATATAGATACTAAAAACAGTAGCGGATAAAATGGAAAGAACTACAATATAAAGGGTGACCCCCAAGCTGTGTTCTTATCTGGCACTTCACTTATATATGTTTTATAATTTGTGCAACTCTTGTTTATAGGATGGTAAGAGCAGAGTGGCCTGTGGAGACTCTCAGGACATCGGAAGTGAGTTCAAAGTAACAGAACTCAAAATGTATATAGGAGGTAATGAAACCATACCCGCTGACCAGAGAGAATCAAATGCTCTATCTGCAAGATACCTCACATCTCAAATGCTTGGTAATTATCCACTTTAGTGTCGCCTCGGGGTAATTTTTTTTTAACCTTTAGGCCTAATTTAATTGAATTCGGCCCAATACTTTAGACTCCACCCATCTCAGATTAGAGATGTCTAAAAATATTTTTAAATAACACTTTTTTGGGCTGAGGAGACCTTAAAACACGTTTATCAAAATCATATTTTTGTGCCTCTCGATTACTTTTTAATAAGTTTGATAAATAAAGAAATGTTGAACTCTAAAGAGAAGTCAAAATTTAAAGCAATTTGTCCTTAAGGTGCGTTTACACCTTACACTTCTCTCCGGCAATAAATGTCAAGTGTCAGACAGAAATTGCTTCGAGTGTTTACATCTGAGAGAAATTGCTTGAGATTTGTGTCGGAGATATATGTCTGACACTTCTCCCAATGCTTAAGTTTGCAATAAATGAAGGTCAACTTCCGCGATATCTCTCAGAGGAGTCAAATAATCGGTGTTTACATCTGTTGGTACAGAAGTGTCGACACTTATAGCTGAGAGAAGAAACAAATCTCAGACTCCTGAGATTTCTGTCGGACATAAATATCATGCAATAAATGTCAGGCGTAAACGCACCTTTAGAATTTATATCACATCAAATTAGTCTTTCAAGATGCAGGGAGATCAAGGTAAAAAAAAAATCAAATCTGTGAACTTAAGCTATATGGGTAGAGCTTATAGGTCCCCTTCACTCAGGGCCACCATGCCAGCAATAGAAATTATAGGGGCTCTTCCACACAGTCTTGGTGGCGTGGCCAATTAGCACTCACCCTCAGCTTTATGTGACCAAAGAGACCACTAGAGTGGTGGCCGCTCTGTTTACTCCCTCCATAACATGTGCCTCCAAGCCAGTTAGTTTCTTGCATTTATTCCTTATTTTTTGTCTCTCTGTGGACTCTGGTGGCCTCAAGTGAAGGGGGAGAGGTTAATCTTGGGATCTATTCTTGCATTCCCAGTGGTGGATTTTTATCATTTTCCAACCTTCTATTTATAAATATTAATCAGACAATAAGTTTCATTGATATTTTTTAATGAATAAAGGTGGGATCATATCATGTGTTTTATACACCCGTCAGAATAATCTATTGACTGTCATAACATGATGCAAGAAAAGTTGGTTTCAAACCAACTTTCTCACATCAAAGCTAACCTGAATAAATCATTCCCGTTCTTTTCCCTTTTGTTTGTATAGGTATTTTATTTAATTTTTTGAGTCATCTATTTTTTACACAGTAATTATTAAACACATAGTTATTCTTCGTTTTACAATCATCCTTTTGGAAAGTTCGTGTTATATTTTAATAATAAATTTAAATTTTATTTATAACCTGAACCTGAACGGAACTCTGTGCAAGTGCACAAGGAAGGAAGGGTGGGGTTTCCACGGCTTCGTGAATGTATTTTTATCTATACAGCCCAAAAGCATGTAATACACAACGCATGCTATGAACTCACCTTAACACTCAAAGAGAAAATTGAATTATTGATTAGGTATGAGTTGGTAGTTTTATTTCAAAACATTTTGTTAAAATTATAAACGTTTGTATTGCTCCTTTGTTTTGGCACGTAACATTTATAAATGTTGTTTTTATTGTTGATTTCAGGTTATCTATCGAAACTGATAGTGCAGCCGGACCCCGGTGCTGTGTATAGGAACGAAGGTGAAAGCCCTGTTGCCATATATGTGAAAGTGCTGCTAGTCTATTTTGAAAGCAAGTCCTCTCTTCAACGCTTCATTGCAGGACTTGTTATAGGAGAGTGGGCCAGTTTAGCTCCACCCTCTCCCCCTCCCTCGCTACTAGTCAATAAGTAACTATCTTTTTAAGTGACACTTCACGCACAACTATTTTATTATATTTCTCCTGACTAAAGGTATTATTGCTTCTGTTTTAGATTGAATGAATGTTTAAACGAAACTATTTATTACGATGAGATCGCGCTTGCTTTTACCAAACTCTTACAGGATACCAAAGATTTCTTAGCCTTAATGAAACACTACGAAGTTCCAAATATAGACCACGTACTTGCTCAGGAAGTAAGTATCTTATATTAAAGTATCTTTATTATTAACATAAGGTAAGGAGAACAAGTAGATAACACAATCTTAGATTTTTTTTCTTTTTATGAAATTCGTGTGTAAATATGTTCATATGAAATATTGTACACCATCTGATTTCATTACAGGATTTTGTGTACAGGCAATATTTCTAATGTAATTGGTGAAAAAACTAACTAGCCCATCTTGTAGGGCTTAAAGTGTCGCAGATAGGGTTTCTTTATCCGACCTCTACAGTGTTCTCTAGTGCCACAAAAGGTGTATTTTATAGCTTATGAGTATTTGTTTACGTGAAGACCAAACCGAATAAAAAAGTATCCTATCTTGTAGAGAGCACTTAAAAGGTGGTACCTTACTCTGAACTTTTTTTTATCCGAACCTCTCTAAGTGGAGTTAATGAGCCTCCGAAGATAAGTGATTTCTAAAATCTTCATGTTACTTTCATTTATAAGAGCATCATCAGTATTTCATCTTTCACCTAATGGATTACCAAAACAAAAACTTTTTTTTGCTCTTTCTTTTATTTCGTGATTAACACATTATTAAGTTATTACAGGAAGAGGGATCTAGCCACTCTACTCATCTACTTGATGTGACCATCAATATGTTGCATTATAAATAT
The DNA here is from genome assembly GCA_001010745.2 of Gerris buenoi. Taxonomy (NCBI): domain Eukaryota; kingdom Metazoa; phylum Arthropoda; class Insecta; order Hemiptera; family Gerridae; genus Gerris; species Gerris buenoi. Next base: position 657,776 of record KZ651228.1, read on the forward strand.
GTTTTATGCTTGTAGGTATTGACATTTGACCAGATGTTATTTGTTTGTGGTGATGAAATGTCTAAAATAATAAACAAGGCCAAATTAAAGGCAAAAGTTTTGAAAATTTTAGAAGACAGAAGACTGGCACTGAGCAATGCCATAACAACCTGCCACTCGGAATACACCGCCCTTAACGTTATGTAAGTAACANCACCAAAGAATATCTTATAAGTTAGTTCTTTAATAGGTGGTGTTTTTAACCTACATTTGGATTTTATCAAGCTTTGCTTGCCTGCAGTTTAGGAATCTTGAAAGAAAATAACAGTTTAAAATAATCCTTCACTGTTCTTATACATTCTACTCTACAAGTCCACTTAAGAAAACCTCTTCAATTGGAAAATAACAGTTGTTCTTATTATGTATTTCAGGCTATAGTGTGGCCAGTAGAGTGGTTCTGTGAAAGACTACTCTCGGATCTGTTCAGTCCTAGTTGGGAAGTAAGACATGGCGCTGCTACCGCTCTCAGGCATCTTATTAAAACACATGGCTCTGACGGAGGCAGGGCTGCCAACATTCAACAAGCCGACGTAAGTCATCTACTCTTTCAACTCTGTGTATGGGAGGTAAAGGGCACTAACTCCATTTTTTACGAAATTGAGGTTTTAACAGTTTCCTGTTCATTTCCCCCCCTTTTTTAGAGGTACAAGTATATGATGTCCTAAAACTAAATCTCACGGATTTAGCCAGTTGGAAAAGTCACTATGAACCAACATGCTGGGGAGGTAAAATAAGTAAAAAAAATCATTAAACTAGCTCTCCCGAAAAATTTAAATTTGGCACATAGTGCCCTTTACCTCCCATACACAGAACTGTACTTTATATGTTTATACATGATGTATGATTAATCCATGTGTATTTTTTAGATGTCATCGGCACATCAGGGCTGGTTGGAGGATGTGGCTCTCAGACTGGTCTGTGTACTCACTCTCGACAGGTTTGGGGATTTTATCAGTGATCAAGTTGTTGCACCTGTCAGGGAAACCTGTGCTCAAGCTTTAGGTATTTATAATCTAACAATGTAATAAATAATCAGTAGTGTGATTTTTTTTTATTGTTATTTTGTACATATATGTACGTACAAAAAAAATTGTTTTACCCTTTGACTGCAGAGGTATCACCAGGTGATACCGCATGGTTTGGAAAGGTGTGCGTTATTTAAGAGAGGGGAACAGGTTCTTTAGCTGTGCGACCGCCTCAGAGATAGACCCAACATCATTTCACTCGTTTACTCCTCCTGCTATGCTGGTTTGCAGACCTCTTTTTTTCAAACCCACAACACTTTAGCCCCTGGATCCAGGGGCTAAAGTCTAAGGGAAAGGTCCCGCAGTCAAAGGGTTAATGGATTTGTTTTTCTATGAATTTTAACCATTACAGAGGATGTATTTTTTTTGTTCAGGTTCAGTTACTCTTCACATGAGTGAGAGCGGTGTGGTGGATTTGGTAAAGATTTTACTGAAGCTATTGAAGCATGCTGACTGGGAAACAAGGCATGGAGGCCTCCTTGGTATCAAATATACCTTTGCAGCAAGGCAGGTTAGTCCCAATTATTCTTTACCATTCCCTAGATTGGTAATTTTTTACATCATAATCAGACTAATTAAGTGTAACTTGCTTGTTTTATTACGGAGAGACTTATACTTGTATTAGAATCTAATATAGAACTAATATAAGAACATATGTATTTTTTTAACATATTTATGTATCATTACAGGAGATGCTGGAAAAATTGCTGTCATTATGCCTCGATGGTCTTCACAGCGCCCTAAAGGACAAGGTAGATGATGTGGGAGCAGTAGCAGGAGCTGCTTTGTCCCTGGCAGTAGGTCCCCTCACCCAGCTATATCCCGAGAGAGCTATGAGTGTTTTTCACACACTGGCTACTCATATTCCTGAACTAGATGACCTCACTCCTGCAGCTAATACCTTCGTACCATTAGTAGTTCAGCTTCTCAATCATAAACACATCTCTAGTCAACTTAGGTAAATCTCTTGTTGCACTTATCAATAAAAATACCTTGTACTAGTACTAGAAGGGTAGAACGAACCACTTGTTCGAACCTAGCAATTAGGCCATTTTTTGGGCCCGTTTCACTAGCCTTGTGGTAGGGACTTCCAGCCACTTCACACATCATACCTCTGTACATTGTACCAACGAAGCGAGTATGATGTGATCAATAGTGAGCTATATAAATCAGAGCATCACGACGAGGGATCGAACCCATGACCTCGTTACCACCTTTGATTCAGTGATGGCTGGGCAGAAGTGGCGAGTTGTAAAGTTGTATCATATAAGAATCAAAACTAGTTGGATCAGAGGATGGTTTGGATTCAAAGCACAGTTCTCTCATTGGTCCACTTCCCTTACAGAGAGAATGACGGACTGCTCTGGTTGTGCAAGAACTATGGTGATGTTTGTGCCTTGCTGTGTGGCCATTATTTCTTGTGACAAGAAAATAATATTATCAATGATGTTTGTTTTAGTGTAAGTGATGAAGTGGAGAAGCTGGTACAACGGGTCTGGTCACTTTTAGAGCATAATAACTCAAGTGTGCGGAAAGCAGCCCTTGAAACTCTTAGTGCTTTACCAGCCTATAATGACGTAGAACTGCTGAAATGTTCCCTCAAGCACATCTTCCAACGAGCTCTGTTTGAGCACTGCCCCTCCGTAATAGCTATTATAAAACAGGTACCAAAATTATGTTTTATGTCTCGTTTGTCAATTTTACTCTTTATTTTATTATCAACTTATAGTGTTTGTTGTTCTGCTAACATAGGCTTTGGGTTAATTTTTTGGAGAGACAACTATAAAGTAGTTGTGACTAAATAAAATGTTTATTGATTTGTAGGTATGGTGTGATGTGATAAATAAGAGTGATTTGTCAGAGGTTCTATTGGCTGCCTGTCCGTCCATGACTCATTGGCTGTGCCTTGCTATGCAACCAGCCAGACTGCCCTTTGAAAGTGCCCTACTGCTTAGAGCAAAGCAACTCAACAAGGTACCTAGTATCCTTAAACTTCTAGTAATACTCCTCAACTCAACTAGGTACCTAGTATCCTTAAACATCTAGTAATACTCCTCAGATCTTTCCTATAACCAAGGGTAATATAGATACTAAAAACAGTAGCGGATAAAATGGAAAGAACTACAATATAAAGGGTGACCCCCAAGCTGTGTTCTTATCTGGCACTTCACTTATATATGTTTTATAATTTGTGCAACTCTTGTTTATAGGATGGTAAGAGCAGAGTGGCCTGTGGAGACTCTCAGGACATCGGAAGTGAGTTCAAAGTAACAGAACTCAAAATGTATATAGGAGGTAATGAAACCATACCCGCTGACCAGAGAGAATCAAATGCTCTATCTGCAAGATACCTCACATCTCAAATGCTTGGTAATTATCCACTTTAGTGTCGCCTCGGGGTAATTTTTTTTTAACCTTTAGGCCTAATTTAATTGAATTCGGCCCAATACTTTAGACTCCACCCATCTCAGATTAGAGATGTCTAAAAATATTTTTAAATAACACTTTTTTGGGCTGAGGAGACCTTAAAACACGTTTATCAAAATCATATTTTTGTGCCTCTCGATTACTTTTTAATAAGTTTGATAAATAAAGAAATGTTGAACTCTAAAGAGAAGTCAAAATTTAAAGCAATTTGTCCTTAAGGTGCGTTTACACCTTACACTTCTCTCCGGCAATAAATGTCAAGTGTCAGACAGAAATTGCTTCGAGTGTTTACATCTGAGAGAAATTGCTTGAGATTTGTGTCGGAGATATATGTCTGACACTTCTCCCAATGCTTAAGTTTGCAATAAATGAAGGTCAACTTCCGCGATATCTCTCAGAGGAGTCAAATAATCGGTGTTTACATCTGTTGGTACAGAAGTGTCGACACTTATAGCTGAGAGAAGAAACAAATCTCAGACTCCTGAGATTTCTGTCGGACATAAATATCATGCAATAAATGTCAGGCGTAAACGCACCTTTAGAATTTATATCACATCAAATTAGTCTTTCAAGATGCAGGGAGATCAAGGTAAAAAAAAATCAAATCTGTGAACTTAAGCTATATGGGTAGAGCTTATAGGTCCCCTTCACTCAGGGCCACCATGCCAGCAATAGAAATTATAGGGGCTCTTCCACACAGTCTTGGTGGCGTGGCCAATTAGCACTCACCCTCAGCTTTATGTGACCAAAGAGACCACTAGAGTGGTGGCCGCTCTGTTTACTCCCTCCATAACATGTGCCTCCAAGCCAGTTAGTTTCTTGCATTTATTCCTTATTTTTTGTCTCTCTGTGGACTCTGGTGGCCTCAAGTGAAGGGGGAGAGGTTAATCTTGGGATCTATTCTTGCATTCCCAGTGGTGGATTTTTTATCATTTTCCAACCTTCTATTTATAAATATTAATCAGACAATAAGTTTCATTGATATTTTTTAATGAATAAAGGTGGGATCATATCATGTGTTTTATACACCCGTCAGAATAATCTATTGACTGTCATAACATGATGCAAGAAAAGTTGGTTTCAAACCAACTTTCTCACATCAAAGCTAACCTGAATAAATCATTCCCGTTCTTTTCCCTTTTGTTTGTATAGGTATTTTATTTAATTTTTTGAGTCATCTATTTTTTACACAGTAATTATTAAACACATAGTTATTCTTCGTTTTACAATCATCCTTTTGGAAAGTTCGTGTTATATTTTAATAATAAATTTAAATTTTATTTATAACCTGAACCTGAACGGAACTCTGTGCAAGTGCACAAGGAAGGAAGGGTGGGGTTTCCACGGCTTCGTGAATGTATTTTTATCTATACAGCCCAAAAGCATGTAATACACAACGCATGCTATGAACTCACCTTAACACTCAAAGAGAAAATTGAATTATTGATTAGGTATGAGTTGGTAGTTTTATTTCAAAACATTTTGTTAAAATTATAAACGTTTGTATTGCTCTTTTGTTTTGGCACGTAACATTTATAAATGTTGTTTTTATTGTTGATTTCAGGTTATCTATCGAAACTGATAGTGCAGCCGGACCCCGGTGCTGTGTATAGGAACGAAGGTGAAAGCCCTGTTGCCATATATGTGAAAGTGCTGCTAGTCTATTTTGAAAGCAAGTCCTCTCTTCAACGCTTCATTGCAGGACTTGTTATAGGAGAGTGGGCCAGTTTAGCTCCACCCTCTCCCCCTCCCTCGCTACTAGTCAATAAGTAACTATCTTTTTAAGTGACACTTCACGCACAACTATTTTATTATATTTCTCCTGACTAAAGGTATTATTGCTTCTGTTTTAGATTGAATGAATGTTTAAACGAAACTATTTATTACGATGAGATCGCGCTTGCTTTTACCAAACTCTTACAGGATACCAAAGATTTCTTAGCCTTAATGAAACACTACGAAGTTCCAAATATAGACCACGTACTTGCTCAGGAAGTAAGTATCTTATATTAAAGTATCTTTATTATTAACATAAGGTAAGGAGAACAAGTAGATAACACAATCTTAGATTTTTTTTCTTTTTATGAAATTCGTGTGTAAATATGTTCATATGAAATATTGTACACCATCTGATTTCATTACAGGATTTTGTGTACAGGCAATATTTCTAATGTAATTGGTGAAAAAACTAACTAGCCCATCTTGTAGGGCTTAAAGTGTCGCAGATAGGGTTTCTTTATCCGACCTCTACAGTGTTCTCTAGTGCCACAAAAGGTGTATTTTATAGCTTATGAGTATTTGTTTACGTGAAGACCAAACCGAATAAAAAAGTATCCTATCTTGTAGAGAGCACTTAAAAGGTGGTACCTTACTCTGAACTTTTTTTTATCCGAACCTCTCTAAGTGGAGTTAATGAGCCTCCGAAGATAAGTGATTTCTAAAATCTTCATGTTACTTTCATTTATAAGAGCATCATCAGTATTTCATCTTTCACCTAATGGATTACCAAAACAAAAACTTTTTTTTGCTCTTTCTTTTATTTCGTGATTAACACATTATTAAGTTATTACAGGAAGAGGGATCTAGCCACTCTACTCATCTACTTGATGTGACCATCAATATGTTGCATTATAAATATGTTTTATGCTTGTAGGTATTGACATTTGACCAGATGTTATTTGTTTGTGGTGATGAAATGTCTAAAATAATAAACAAGGCCAAATTAAAGGCAAAAGTTTTGAAAATTTTAGAAGACAGAAGACTGGCACTGAGCAATGCCATAACAACCTGCCACTCGGAATACACCGCCCTTAACGTTATGTAAGTAACATTGCTACCATTTATTGTTGTAATCTGTAGTGATAAAATAATAAGTGATTTATTGTGTATGTGATAAAAAACTAATCAGAATCTTGGGTATTTAGGACTTTGTCATCAATGGCTGGAGGTCTACTTCACCTTGGAGAGTTACCAGAGAAACCAGGTCATCTAGTCAAACCTTTAATGGACTGTATCAAAAAAGAGGAGAATCACCAGCTCCAGGTTTGTTTGTTTTTCTTTTATAAAACAGTTTACTAGATGTACTATTTGCAAAATCATAGGAATGTGTACTACATCTAATTTGTTTTTGACAAGACTCTTACATTTGTCATCTAAAGCCTTCATTTTTAAAATATAATGTCTTCTGAATGAAATCTTTGGAAATAAATCATTATTTATGATAAATTAATAATTTTGTGGAATAAAGACCTTCAATAGTTTTTGAGGGGGCAGGTTATTTTTGAGAGGGGATCATGCATCATGAATCGTCCCACCAGGCTACAGTAAACAGGATTTTTTTTTTTTTTTTTTTTTTTTTTCAAACTCCTCCAAGCCCATATGGCCCAAGAGGGGTAATTAATCCAACAAGGCTGCTAAAGGGGTGCAGTCTAGGGCACTAGGGATGCAGTCTTGTCTGAGCTGTTTTGATGGTCTCTACATCCCTTAAATGCCAACCTCAAAGCTACAATTTGGACTTCAGGAACAAAAAGTTACACAGTGGCAAATTAGGAGAGTAAGGTGGTGGTCATTGACCCACAAGACAAAAACTCCTGGACAACTAAAGACATGTGCGAATGGGCATTGTCAAGATGGAGGATCAATCACCACTCTCAGGCCAAGTCTAGGAGGACACAGGCCATGTGGGGGAAAAACGACTTATATCAGGATATTCATATTTAAATGGACTAAATTTTAGAATTTTTAAATCAAAATTGTCAGAACTGTTTTCAAGATTTCATATTTTGTCAGAGTTTTTGGGGGGTAGCACCCCCCAAATTTATAGCTCAAATTTATTTTGAGCCCCAAATTTATTTGATTTTATTGTGTGATTTTTCTGAGCCTCTATACCAAATTTCATCAAAATAGGCTCAGTAGTTTAGTCTTGACTCGTGTACTCACACAACTGACAGGCATTTATACCCCTTTTTTGGATTTAGGGGACTACAAAGCGTGTAAATCCATCAAAATTTTTCAATTGAATTTTCACATATAATACTTTCTCTTTATTTATACTACGTATGCATGAGTAATAATATTTGTACATCAGCCTGTGAAAGATTTAAACCTGCCAAAAGCCTTATACAACTAATATGATGATGCAGGGTTGGCATGTCGCTCATCAGCTGTATTGACCTTAATATTGGCTTTGTTAAGCCTCGTCCAGACTGCCGAACCGAACAGAGGAAACGAGCCGAGCATTGGTCTCTACGCATACCCAGTCTGAGATGCGCTGGCGCACTTTATACTGGGCATGAGCAGAGACCAATGCTCGGCTTGCCCTTACTGGGGTAGACAATCGAACCTCTGAAATCCCCATAATACCAGGGACTACTACTAGTATAATAAATAGTTCATAATCTAACAATGAAGATCTAGCTTTATATTGTTTTCAGAATAAGAATAATAATAAAGCCTTTATTTCCAAATACAATTGTTACAATTCAGAATAAGAACAGCTATTAAAATTTCAATTTTGTTTTTAGGATCTTGGTGCTAGAAACGTAGCTAAGTTAATTGAAGTATGCTTGGAGAGAAATCCCTCCACAGTATCCAAAATCATTACCAATCTTTGCAACTACCTGAGATGTGATACTGAGTTTACTCCCCAGGTACAACCACCGACGACCTCTAACAATATCAAGGTAAATCTTGCTTAAATTACTCGACTAACCTCGCTTTTAAATTCAGACTTAATTAACAATCCTATCGCTTTATTAACATTTGTGTAATTAGAGTTTATTAATCCTTTAGGTAGAACTGCCAACATCGCCAACTAATAATGTTAAGGTAACAACTTCCTTTACTAATTGACTAACCATTCTTATAAAATCAGGTTTTACAGACCTTTATTGTTTGTTTAACTCAAGTGAAAATGCATACAGTCTGTTCCTAACGAAAGTTAGTGCGAAGACAGCACGGGAAAAACTAGCAAATGGGGTGGGGAGCCAATGAGAGCTCAAGATTCTTTTTTCCCTCAGATGTTGGCCAATCTGTGTGTCACTTGATTTCCCGCGCTGTCAACACACTAACTCTCATTAGGGACAGACTATAATTGTATATTTTTTTAACCCCTTAGGTAAAACCAACTACTGCTTCTACTAACAAGNCAAGATTCTTTTTTCCCTCAGATGTTGGCCAATCTGTGTGTCACTTGATTTCCCGCGCTGTCAACACACTAACTCTCATTAGGGACAGACTATAATTGTATATTTTTTTAACCCCTTAGGTAAAACCAACTACTGCTTCTACTAACAAGAAAAAGGTAAACTACTAGTTTACTAATTTTTCTAATTATTCAAGCAAACTAAATATAAAGCTTTACTAATCTCTTTTTAATCAGTAATTATTAACAATAATATTGCTTGTTTAAATTGAGTTAAATTTCCTTTCTGTTAATGCCCCAGGTAAAGATTCCACCTCCACCAACTTACAACAAGGTAACCATCAACTCTAAATTGCTTGACTACCCTTTCTTTAAATTTTAACTAACATCTAGCGTCATATGTTTTTAAAAATTTTGGCTCAGTGTGCTGGACATTGGGTTTTTTCTGATAGTCTGCAAAGCCATAATACGTTATGTAAGTAACATTGCTACCATTTATTGTTGTAATCTGTAGTGATAAAATAATAAGTGATTTATTGTGTATGTGATAAAAAACTAATCAGAATCTTGGGTATTTAGGACTTTGTCATCAATGGCTGGAGGTCTACTTCACCTTGGAGAGTTACCAGAGAAACCAGGTCATCTAGTCAAACCTTTAATGGACTGTATCAAAAAAGAGGAGAATCACCAGCTCCAGGTTTGTTTGTTTTTCTTTTATAAAACAGTTTACTAGATGTACTATTTGCAAAATCATAGGAATGTGTACTACATCTAATTTGTTTTTGACAAGACTCTTACATTTGTCATCTAAAGCCTTCATTTTTAAAATATAATGTCTTCTGAATGAAATCTTTGGAAATAAATAATTATTTATGATAAATTAATAATTTTGTGGAATAAAGACCTTCAATAGTTTTTGAGGGGGCAGGTTATTTTTGAGAGGGGATCATGCATCATGAATCGTCCCACCAGGCTACAGTAAACAGGATTTTTTTTTTTTTTTTTTTTTTTTTTTTTTTTTTTTTTTTTATCAAAAGCAGTGATCTGAAAAGATGCTTCAGGAAC